>JANHFT010003171.1:271119-295582 GCA_032467955.1 Pseudoxenodon macrops | reverse complement strand
AAATCTTAAAGCTGCCAAGTTTGAAGACCTCTGGTCTAACTGCTATTGCTATTATTATGATTATCATTAATCTATTGCTTTGCATATACACTGAGAGCTTCTGCACTGGAGACAAATTCATTGTGTGTCTAATCACACTTGACCAAATAAAGTATTCAATTCAATACATACAAATTGGTAAATTATGGTGGATGGATCAGAGGAATGAAAGCATGGCATTTGGGAGGTGACAGAAAGTGAGATTTTATGTGCTTATTTATGTGTAAGACAAGTCAGTACAAGTGATTTACTGTGTATGAATAGAACTTGCTCATAGTAATGCTTAGCTTGTTAATGTAAGCCACATAGAAAGGATGTAATCTAATGTGATTCCACTAATTCTGAATAGCTTTAAACAATTATAATACCTGTGCACTTAAACCGTAACATTAAAAATTGCATTATGGAAGAAGGAAGGAAGAATACTTACTTGGGTGTGATCATCTGTGAGAAGTCTAAATTTTCTGGGGATTTTGCTTCTGGCAAACTTACAGCCATTGTAATACATGCTCCAAGAACAGCCAAATGAAAAGGATGCCCCACATGTCTCTGGGTCAAGACCTTGACAGGCACAAGTACGACTAGAAAATTTAACCAAAAGGTTAATTTAGTCGGGCAAGATCCTCATCTTCAGCAAACTGATGCCCCAAATCACTGTCAATCTAACACACATTGAAAGCTAACATAACGAAACTGTTATGAAATAGATTTATGTATATACCTGTTATGTGTTGGGTGTGTCTTGTTTTGTGATATTGTTTAAAAAAAATAAAAACATTTTATAAAATAAAAAAGAAAGCTAACATCCGGGGAATTCTTAGTTTTAGATGATGCAGATATAATCTGTGTTATTCTGAATGGAAGGGAATAGACTAGAGCAAGGCAAGCATGTAGACCATGGCTGTCAAACTCCCGGCCCACAGGCCGGATGCGTCATGTGCTGGCCACACCCAGGCCCAGTTTAGCGAAAGGGGGGGGGAATCCCAATATGTCACATGACACTTTCGTGACGATGTGAGTTTGACACCCCTGATGTAGACCACTGGCTGCTTCTGATTATGAACAGTGTAAGAATCAATCTGATCTGATGAATCTCATGCTGCAGGCTCAAAGGTGTTTTCTTTCTTTCTTTCCACTTACATGTTTAGGCAGTCACATGTAAGGCTCCAGGGATTTGCCAAATACCATGTTGCTGTCACACCAGATTCTCAGCCACACAAGAATAGCTTCCCAATCAATCATGGGTGCAAGCAACAACAATTGTCTATATTTTTTGTTGGGCAAGCAACAACAAAAATGTCTATAATCACCTTCAATACGTTTTTCCATAGCTTGAATGTAGCTACCATTACACAAATAGAAGTAGCCCTCGATTTACAGCCACAACTAAGCCTCAAATTTCTGTTGCTAAGTGAGACAGCTGTTAAGGAAGTTTTGCCCTATTTTATGACATTTCTTGCCATAGCTGTTTAGTGATTCACTGCAGTTGTTAAGTTAGTAACACAATTGTTTAGTGAATCTGGCTTCCTCATTGACTTTGCTTGTTAAAAAGGATCACATGACCCTGGAACACTGCAATTGTCATAAATTTGAATCAGTTGCCAAGTGTTTGGATTTTGATCACGTGACCATAGAAATGCTGCAACAGTTGTAAGTGTGAAAAATGGTCATAAGTCACTTTTTTCAGTGCCGATGTAACTTTGAAAGGTAACTAAATGAACTGTTGTAAGTCAAGGACTACTTTCAGGCAGAGGCCTAAAGATAAAGCTATCAGATTGCTTAGATGCTGTTAACTGTCTTTATTAGAAATAAATAGTGCACTTCTTTGTGGCTTGTGTATTTTTTTCATTTTAGATCACATTAAAAAAAAAAGACTGTGCCATCACTGGGGCAGCTTCAAATCACCTTCCATACTTAGTTGCTAGTATTATGGAAGACCCAAACATGTCAAAACAAAGTCTGTTTCTGTTGTAGAAGATTCACTTCCAGAAAGTAACTGACCATTCCTGGAATTATCAAATCGGGGCGTTCTAAGAGAACATTTAAAAAAATGTCCTGATTGGAATGCAAAATTTTGCACCAACCTTTCCAGGATTAAATTCGGTGCACAACTACATACTTTAATTTGGCTGCTCCAGTCAGTAGGAGTTACTAAGTAAATAACATACATTTATGTGAGTTATTTAGAATAACGTCCACATCAGATAATTAGGTTTCTTCAAGCTTGGTTTCCAACTCAAATCAGATTTCAGTGCCAAGAACAAAGTACTGAAGTTTTGTTATGATAGGAATAAGATACAAGCCTGATTTCAGGCATTGTACTAAACAACCCTGAAAGGGAATTTGTGAGGTTTAACTGCAGCAGCTGTCAGTAAAAGGCAATTTGGAATGATGAAGCAGTGATACACCAGCACACGGTTTCTTCACATTAAGGAACAGTTTCAACTATACCGAGTTTGTATTTTGCTACCTACAAAAGATGTAGAAAAATTGTGCTTTATTCTATTACCTCTAGAAGACAACAAAAGCAAGATAGAAAGCTGTAGGAAATGAGGACATTCTTAAAAAGTGGAAGAAAAATTCTATTATCATATAATCTGTTTTTGCCAGGATAAAAAAATGAAAAATGAGAAAGTTCATTTTGGTCCTCTTAACACATCATACTCAGAATGCAATCTGCACTCTACTAAAAAATTAGAAATTATTGTACGTATCTTTTTCAAGTGTAATGACCATAGTACACAACAGACTGTCAATCAAGTAAGATTACTAGACTTTCATACATCCTTTATATTTTAAAAAACTCTCAAATTATAAACTATTTTAAAGCATACGTACTCTTCATTTAATGCACATCTACGGCTAGTTGGACAGCCATATTTTCTGAGACTCTGGGTCAGTTCCTTGTACAATGTGTCAGCAAGAAGGTGAGGTATCCCTTCCCAAGCCAAAATAAGTATCACAATCACAGCATTTTGGCAGTGATGTCCTGCACGCTGACGAACTAAGCACAGCAATTTTTCTTCATCACTACTTCTCCGTATCACCTGGAAGACAAAGGAATGGTTTGCAGATTAATCATGGAACATCTGAGAAGAAAAACCTAGCTATTATCTCTCTAGAGCAGGGGTGTCAAATTCATGGTGTCACTTGATGTATTGGGATTTTTTTTTTCTTCGCTAAAGCGGGTGTGGGCGTGGCCAGCATGGGATGCATCTGGCCCACGGACCGTGAGTTTGACAGCCCTGCTCTAGAGCTATTGGCCCTGTAGAGAGAGCTATGATATGAGGATCAGCAAGTTCAAAATAGAGGATGAGAGCACGAAGTGAGCACCAAGCCCCAGAGTGCACATTAAAAGGCAGGACTTTGATCACATTGTCACACTTGCTATTTTTATGTTTTTGGCACCTGCCTCCTCCACTCCAAGGATGGTCCAGATAAATTACTATTTATTTTGCGGATAATATTATTGCTGTAATTGTCTATCTATCACAAGGTTTTTCTCCTCTTATGGATTTCACCACCCTTCCACTGATTAATTAATCAGAAGACATCATAGTTTGAAATGTCTTGAAATTCCAATTATATGTTTTTTCCTAAAAAAAGGTCAAAACACACTAAGAAACAGAAAATTGCAATGCAACCTACAAATTTAGCAAACCTCTTTTCTCTGTAGACAAAATTTTGGTTTAGTAAATGTATCCACTAATTTTTTTTTATCCTCAAGAATTTATTCAACTCCATTTGCATACCGCTGTATCTACTTGCTTATTAGAGAATAAACTTAGAAACAGACCTATTTTTTTATTGATGTGAAACCTGGAGAAAGGCTGCTTCAAGTACACACATTTCATTTGTCTTTCAGAAAATCTCCTTACCATTCAACCGTTTGCAAAATGCTATCCATTAAACCAAGTCAGTAATCAAAAGATTTGCAATTAAACCAGACAGGCCTGGGAGGATAAATCACATTTAAGACAAAGATCAGAGAGTATGTTCAGTGTTGCTGGATCACAATGAAAAGGGCTGGAATCATCAGAAGTGCAACGAATCAAAGTGAGACTTGCCTAAAGCGATGGCAATTTCTTCGGACAATTTTTCACATTGACAGTGTTTAGTAAGCATGTGCAGAATTGGGACATTTTTTCTCATTTTGTATCTCTTTGGCATTTCTCAATAACAGGGGAGAGAGGCAACTCAGGATTCAATAAAAATCCTTCCAATACAAAATTTCCCTCTTAAAATACCTTACATTTCCCTTAACATCTAAAAGGAAGCACAGTTTCCCATTTTTATTTGCCATTCCTTTTGGAGAAAGACAGGTTATAATCTTATTAGTTCACCCATGCTACATTTTTTAAAGAAACAAATCTATAATTGGAGATAAATATAAACAAAATTTAAAATTACATGGAGTATACAGGTACAACAGTTCATTTAATGATCGTTCAAAGTTACAACAACACTGAAAAAAGTCACTGTTTTTCACACTTACGACCAGAAGTGGGTTTCAGCAGGTTCTGACCAGTTCTGGAGAACAGGTAGCGCGGAAAGTTTGAGTAGTTCTGAGAACTGGTAAATTTCACCTCTGACTGGCCCCGGCCCATCTATTCTCTGCCTCACGAGTTTGCAGTATCCTTTCCCTGCTCCACCCACCAAACCCCGCACACAGAACCGGTAGTAAAAAATGTTTGAATCCCACCACTGCTTATGACCATTGCAGCATCTCCATGGTGACATGATCAAAATTCACACGCTTGGCAACTAACTGACTCATATTTATGACGATTACAGTATCCTGGGGTCATGTGATCACCTTTTGCCACTTTCTGACAAGCAAAGTTAATGGGGAAGCCAGATTCACTTAAAAACCGTGTGACTAACTTAACAACTGCAGTGATTCACTTAACAACTGTGGTAGGAAAGGTCATAAAATGGGGCAAAACTCACTTAACTGTCTTAGCAACAGAAATTTGAGGCTCAATTGTGGTCTTTTAAGTCGAGGACTACCTATATTTCCCCATATTATTTCAGAAGTATCTAACTACATTTTCCATACCTGTGCATTACTATTATTTTAAAACAGATGTGTAGAATGAATATCATTCATTCTACGACTTACGACCACAACTGAGCCCAAAATTTCTGTTGTTAAGTGAGACATTTGTTAAGTTTCCCCCATTTTACAATCTTTTTCAACATAATTGTTAAGTGAATTACCGCAGTCACTAAGTTAGTAACACGGCTGTTAAGTGAACTTGGCTTCCCCATTGACTTTGCTGGTCGTAAGGTCGTAAAAGGGGATCCCATGACCTTGGGACCCTTCAATGGTCATAAGTACGAACCAGTTGCCTAGCGCCTAAATTTTGATCACATTATCATAGGGATGCTGCAAAGGTTGTAACTGTTAAAAAGTGGTCATGTCACTTTTTTTCAGGGCCGTTGTAACTTTGAATGAATGAACTATAAATGAACTGTTGTAAGTCAAGGACTACCTACATTAGTAAATGATAAAAAATGCTTCTCAACATTGCGAATGAACATTTTTTAATGAACCATCAGTTTTCCTAATACCCTAATATAGAAAGAAATTATGCAAATTGGGGAATCAATTCTGGGCGGCTCTCACCTCTAACTTTGTATTTCTAACAACACAGTACAGTTTTCCCAGTAATGTAGTTACCTGTTCATTTTCTAATAGGTGCGATTCAAAAGACTTTTTCATATCTACTTCAGATAACAATTATGCAGAGCAAAGAACTTTACAGGGAAGGCATATGAGATAATATATATCTCAGTGGGTCCCTATGCAGCAGCACTAATCATTGATCTGAGAGAGCAGCACTCAACGGCACACTTCTATCCCAAAACTGAATACAACATATTCCTTTTGCAACAAAAAGCAATTGCTGCCTTATCATTATATTATGCAAACTTCTTCTATAAAATAATTGTGTAGGCAGGGCAACAGTAGGATGTTTATTCCTCACTCACTCTTTGGGGAGGAAGGGTAATTACATAATATTATCATTTGAAAGTAGAAATACAGATTAGGTTACGGTAGACTAATGTACTGTGGGATTTCCCCCCCTCTAAACTGTAATTCATCCACATTCTTGCCACAGTAGCGGATGGGAATTAAAGTCCAAAATAACTAGAGGGCATCAGATAGTCAAACTCTGGGTCAGGTTACTTAAGAAAAAACCATTCTCAGTTCAGCTTCTTTCATAGTACTCAAGAGGCTCCATGAAATTCACAGAAAGTCTCCCTTGTAATCAACAACCAATCCTCAACTGCTTTTCTTCACTTTCTCTAGACATTTCGCTCCAATATTGCACAAGGAGCTACAAGGCAGGAGTGGAATACATTTAATGGCCAAACATAAGCTTAGATAACCACGATATTTGAATACATACTATCCTGGTTATAAAAATTACTCAATTACTATCCTTGTTATAAAAATGTTTTTAATATACAAAAGGAAATAAAAGACTAGACTAACCTCTACCACATATTTATATCTTCCAGTATTATGGTTTATTTGTACCTCTCCTTTCTGTTCTGCTAGATCCGTGATGGCAAATCTATGACACGCGTGCCACCTGCCATCTCTGCGAGCACGCAAGCTGTCACCCTAGATCAGTCCAACTATGCATGCGCGCGCACCTCCCACTAGCCATCTGTTTTTCGGGTCTCTGCTGCACATATGGGAGATGCGTGCGCATGCACAGGGAGCGGGGTGGCGCATGTGCATGCGTGAGTGTGTGCCCCCCCCTGCACCCCATTTTTTGGAACCAAAAAACGGGGTGCGTGGGATGGCGCCTTGGGTGCTTTCAGCATCCGAGGAAAAAAAGGTTAGCCATTACTGAGCTAGATTAATATTGCATAATCATATTCAACATATTGTATAGTTAGCACATCACCCCTTTTTACCACTGTGAATAGCATCAGAGATGAAAGTCATGGGCTGATTCAAATGTGTGTGTGGCATAGACTTTACTACAATCTGCCTGAGGGTGAATAAAGACAAGGAGGAAAAAGAAATTACATATTTGTATGTGTCAGAAATTCATGAGAAAAAGCCTATTGAAGTATATGCTGGCCAGTAGTGGGTTTCAATTACAGCTGCTACCAGTTTGGAACTGTGAACACGCACAAACGGTGCTTCTGTGCAGATCATCCGTGATGACATGCGGGCAGAGCCTCCTGCCGCCTCTACCGGTTCACCTGAACTGGGCCGAACCGGCAGCGACCCACCATTGATGCTGGCCTACAAAATGTTTCACATACATTGTTTCTAAGTGATCATATGGGACCCCACAGGTACATCTGGAGCCTGAACTGACAGAGACCACGAATGAAGGAACAATGTGCTCTTTATGTGTCCCTCACTTGACCTTCTTTGGGTTACCACATTCCTGCTCCTGTGCTCTGATATACAGTATAGGATCAGCCTTTGGCCCAAATTTATCTTGAGGATAATGGCATTTGCATCCTTCCTCTACCTTAAGTTTCCTCCATTTGAAATGAGCAGGGTGAAGATTGTATTAAAAAAAAATCTTCCCAAATTCAAATACCTTCCCACTGATTCAATGATGGCATTTGAATAAGAGAGAATATTCCAGAATATTTTTATAATGTTCTATAATCATGTAAGATGTACATATCCCTTTGTTAGTATATGAAAATAATCTTTTCCAATTATGCAAAAGAATGTGATCTAATGTTTTTTTTGAAAGTTAGTGTCATGGGCAACCATATTTCCTAGAGCAACTTAATTGCTTGGATTCTACTTACTTGAAATATTTCTCTTAGATTGGTGAAGCAACTGTCTCAACCTTTGGCAGAATCTCTGGAATAAGGAACAAGTTCTCTGTGAATAAAGATTACTTGAGGTAGATTGTCCCTTCAAAATTAGCCAAACTAACTCGTATGCATGTTTTTGGATTAGTACATTTAAAAATGCAGAAATGGCCTAGCACTATAGTAGTAATTACGCTGAGGAATTAAATGAGAAATGAATTTCTCTTTAAGTTTGTTTAAATTAGAGCAAAACAGCAGAAGGGAGACTTTAGATGACCACAATTGTCAGCCCAGATACAAGGCCAACTTGAGCTAATATTGCAGAAATTTACAACACAATGCCATGTGGAAGGAACCAGAAATGAAACCGGTAAAAAAATTCTGCTATGCTAAGCATCAAAAATAAATCAATGATACAAACCAAACACCATATGCTATAAGCTTGTTCCAAATATAACTGGAGTGATATATTTAGATGCTGAAATGCTGCTGGAAATTACATCTAACCTGCTTTTTTTTCAATTAACAAAGAAAAATACAATAACAAATATAATTTTACTCTATTTCTGGCTCAGCCACCACTGCACTCAACACCAGATGCTGATACAAATAATGTGAAGAGAATTCTCGTCTGCACTGTGCAAAATCTGCATTGTTCTGTGCGTAGGTGCCATGGCCTATCCTAACCTTCCTTCAGTAAACAATAGTAAACACTCTCTGGATTATCCCATTCAATTCAAATGACCAGAAAGGGATAGAATATTTGTAGCTCAGGGTTGAAATGATGGGTCCTTGAGCTTGGTGGTCTGAGCTTGGTGGTATTCTTGCCAACCTTTCATTATCATACTAGGTAATAACATCAGCTTAGATGATGATCAGAAATGGCCAAGCAAGAAGTCTTAAATGTGTCAGATCCATTTTTTCCCCTCATTCCCTTTGCTTGTTATATTAAGATGTGTATGAATTAAGAGGTGCCTCCTGGTGGTCACTGTAACTCAAAGCACCACAGAGGATATATACACTATGTAAAAATACCTCCCCCCTCTTTTAAGAGGAGGGGATCATGTCAAGCCCCAAACATGACAGCACAGCACAATCTAAATCTGTATACCGTAATCTCCCTGCTCTGGGAGCTTAAAGGAAAGTCTACCTCCTGCCAAGCCTTTCTAATTGTTCTTTGATAAGGGCACCCGAAAATGCATGATTTCCCCTGGTGAATGCACTTAACCGTTAAGGCTAAAAGAAAGGGTATTTGCAGAGAGATAGTGGTTAGTTAGCATCATCCAGTCCAAGACTTACAATCTGACATTGAAGGACACAGCTCTGATATGATACCCTTGGTCTAGAAAAAAGTCCTGATAATGAAGAATCCAGCTATGATAAAACTCAAACCAGTTTCTAAACCCTTTATACAGCAATACCAACATCCAAATCCTATTATTTTTTTCTTCAGTCCTTATATTATCACAGACTGAGAAGCACTTGTTTCTCAGAAAGAAAATTGGTTAGCACTTAGGCATTAAAAGGAATCTGGTCTCAAATTCCTTGCTTCTACGGTTGCCTTCAAAGTGTTGGGTAACCAACTTCAAATGAGTGACTTCCTTGCTTTACAAGCTGAAACTTACGTCTGTCCTCAGGCTGGTTTTCCAGGGGATCTCAAATATCTACCTTTTGGAGGACTCTGATATCTATAATAATTCTTAATATACGAAGCCTCATTTTTCAATTTCAGATGAAGGGGTTTTTTGTGTGTGTTATTCTGTTAATGGTGTCTCTTTCCCTCCTGCAGGTTTCAAATGAATCATATAATCCAAATGAATCAGCCCCAAATAATCTCCTTCAATAGATTTAGGAGTTGCAAGCTTTGTCATTGGTGAGTCACCCTATTGATTTCAACATCTAGCTCTTTATTTCCATGCTCACAAACACATACATAGTGGACATCCTTGTCTTGAAATCCCCAAAACATGGAATTCTCAATCTTATATGCTAAATTTTCACGGAATTGCTGGCTGGGGAATTCTGAACTGAAATCTTAGAATTGCCAAGATTATGAAACACTGCCAAGTGTAGTTCAGCACATTTTAATTCTTGCAACCAAACACATCTTTTAAGGTCAGCTCCAGATTGCAGAATGGGATTTTACAATGTCAAGTACAGAATTCTGCAGCTGCTAGTTTACAATGCAATTAATAAGCTGTGCATAATCAATATCTTTATTTTCAGAGTAACAGTATAACTACTGACACTCCAAGTACCTACTTTCAACCAATCCTTTTCCAGATTCCCCAACACAAACTATATTTTACAAATTACTCATCACCCTTTATTATTGGAATTCTCTCTTGTGCCCTATTTTAACAGGGTTCCTCAGGATTTAGTATTTTCTCCACTCCTCATGTAACATCTACTTGAAGCTGCCGATGAGATAGTCCATTGCATGGGTGAGGTATTAGCAGTCTTCTGATGATACCTAGCTTTCCATCTTGTGAACTAAGCAATGCTGTCAATATCCTGTCTCAGAGTCTGGAGACTGTGGGGCTTTGAATCCACAGGCTTCAGCTCAACCCTGGCAAGACTGAATGGCTTCTTGGCATCTGGTTCCAGGGATTTACCATTGTTCTGAATGGGGTGGCATCAAATGGATCCCGCACACATGGGTCTTCCTGGACTTACAACTCCTGCTCAAAGAACAACTGCTGGTTGTGGGCAGGGAGATCTTTGCACAGCTTCATCAATTGCACCCTTTCCTGGATTGGGACACTATGTTCTCAATTACTCATGCCCAGGTTATCAGTTGAATGGATCACTGTAATAAGCTCTACACAGGGGTACCCCTGAAGGGCATCCAGAAGCTGCAGCTGATGCAAAAGATAATGGTATAACATGTAGTATGATTACAATGCAGTATTGCAGGCAAATTCTGCCCACAACCAAGAGCTCGATCCTGACTGGCTCAAGGTTGACTCACCATTCCATCTTTCTGAGGTAAAATGAGGACCCAGATTGTTGGGGGCAATATGCTGACTCTGTAAACTGATCAGAGAGTGCTGCAAAACATTATGGAGTGGTATATAAGTCTAAGTGCTGTTACTATCTAGTGGGAGTGCAGTGTAGTTATTTGCACTCCTTGAATAGCACACATTACACCTCTACACTTTGAGTTGTATTGGCTTCCAGGTGCAATTCAAGATGGTGGTAATAACCTATAAAGTACTGAGATGTGACTGGGATATTGAAGGAGCACTTTCTCCAAGGTTATTCTACCCATCCTATCATATATGGCAGTGATGGCTAACCTTTTTGAAATTGCGTGCCAAAGGCAGAGGAAGTGCGGTGTGTGTGTGTATGTCACGTGCATGGGTGGCCACACCCATAATGCAATGCACCCAGCCCACCCATGCATGTGCACGTGACACCCCTCCCCCCGCTTTTGGCATGCGATGGCACGGTGGGTTTTTCGCCCTCCCCAGGCTCCAGAGGCTTTCTAGAAACACAGGAGGGCGAAAACAGCCTTCCCTACTCCCCTGGAAGCCCTACGGAGGCCAGAAACGGGCAATTTCCTGACTTCCGGTGGGACCAGAAGGCCCGGTTTGTGCTCTCTCCAGCCCCCAGAGGCTTTCTAGGAACCTGAGGAGGGCAAAAATGGCCTTCCCCAGTCCCCTGGAGGCTGGAAACTGGCTGTTTTCTGACTTCCGGTGGGACCGGAAGGCCCTGTTTTCGTTCTCCCCAGCCCCCAGAGGCTTTCTAGGAACCTGGGGAGGGTGAAAACAGCCTCTCCCACCCACCCCAGAGGCCAAAAAGGCCCTACTAGAGCCTCCATGCAAGCCCTTTACTTACCTCAAAACGAGCCACGTGGAGACTCCTGGGAGGAGAGGGGACATGATCAGCTGAAAATCAGCTGGCCAGCCAGCACGCACTTGCGTGCTGGAGCTGATCTACAGCAATTGCTCCCGTGCTGGCAGATATGGCTCTGTGTGCCATCTGTGGCACATGTGCTATAGGTTCGCCATCATGGATACATGGCAAGACAGGCATACTAAGGGTCCCATCTACTAAGGAACGTCATCTTGACAGGACCTAGAAATACTGCCTTTTGTGCTGTGGCACTTGCTATTTGGAACATTAGTACACAACTCAGCCTGACTCCTAAGTTTTTGGCCTTTAGGAAGTGCCTGAAGATATGGTGGTTGTGCCACCATAATGGGGAGGGGGGAAGAGTCCAGTGGTGGTGGAGAGCTTCGTCAGTGGTTATACTGACTAGGATGTATGGTTGCTGTTCAAGTTGTGTTTTGTATTTTAATAGTGGTTTTAATACAGTTGTATATTTATTGGTTTTATTAATGTTTTATTGTTTTATTGCTTTTGTTTTTAATTAATTAAAATTGTTGTGAGGTGCTCAGAGTCACAAATGCAAGTTGGTCCATTATACAAATTGATGATTAATTAATTAATTAATTAATCAATCAATCACTCTTGGGTATAAAAGTCATACTCAGGATGACCTAACATCCCCTCCTTCATTTCCTTAATAGCTGTACTAAGCAGAATTTCTCCCAACAACCATTACCCCAGCCTGGGATAGAAACCAATGGTATATAAAATTCCCCATACATTTTGAATAAACTTATTGGGAACACTAAACAGAACTAAGTTTCTCAAGGTTTGTTCTGTTGCACAAAACACACATAATAAAATCCTTATGCTCCTCTATCACAGATGACTATGATTTCAGAAGCAATGAAACCACATGTTGGTATTCGTTCAAGACTAACCATGGAGCTCTTAAGTCTGAGAGATGAGGAGGAAGAGTACCTGAAGGGCCAACCTCTCAGTATAATTAAAAACCTGGCTGCCTTCCTGTCTGAGGATTAAGTTCTTTCCCACCACATCTCTGTTTCATTCAAGATTCTGTTGGATAAGGGCTAAAGCGAAGTCCAACAATCCCAAACCCAACCAAGAAAACTCTCTACATATCTGTGGCAGACCTCTTAATTTAAGAGTAAACAGTGCTACGCTGGCGCAGCAAGCACCAGTTATCTAGGCAGACCCAATGGAAACTGTACAACTCATGGAACAAGCCAACATTAACACACACTAAATCACACTCTGCAGAGCTGGCAATAAGAAACTCATAGGTAACTCTAAAAACAACACAGAAGCTGTGCCTGTGTTTTATTGAATACATGCACTTTTTAAAAACAAGTCAAACATATTTAAAATTAAACTTTTCTTGAAGAATTATTGCCTTACACTTTTACTAAGAATAACCAGCCTTGTTTATTTCAAGGACAAATATGCCACCACTACTTTTTCCTGTATTAAATTAAATTTCCAGCACAATGACAGGACTGCCAACCTTTTGCTCCAGCCATTTGCTTTGCTAGATGCCAGTCTGCCATGAACTAAG
The DNA here is from genome assembly GCA_032467955.1 of Pseudoxenodon macrops. Classification (NCBI taxonomy): domain Eukaryota; kingdom Metazoa; phylum Chordata; class Lepidosauria; order Squamata; family Pseudoxenodontidae; genus Pseudoxenodon; species Pseudoxenodon macrops. Next base: position 282,330 of record JANHFT010003171.1, on the reverse strand, counting down.
GGGCGAGGGAGCTGGGGGAAAGCGAAATTAAGCACCATGCCGTCCCAAGACATCGGCTCACCACTTCAAGGCCACAGGCTGGAAAATGGAATGTAACGGCTCATAATCCAGCCCGATTCTGCACAGGTAGTTACCAAAACACCTTCTTCAAATTTAAATGGACAATTGGGAGATAACAGGGGGGGAGGAAGGGGGGGAAGAATGAAAAGGGAAAAGTTAACTGGAAGAGTTTCACGTGCAAAACCTCAATTCTGGCTTTGCTTTACTGTAACCACTTGGCTTTTTAGTAAAAGAATTCTTTTTGCTACACACATGGGAGTCGACAATATTTCTTTCCTAGAGGACTAAACGGAAGCAGGCCTGACACACAATTTTGAATTCCAGCATAAATCAGAAAACTGTAGCATTGGCATGAACTGCAGGAAATGTTTCCTAAGAAATGAAACAATATTGAGAATCCACCAGCCTAGAGACATCAAATTCTAATCCATCATTTCACTGTCCTATTGTAATCCGCTCCATCAGCTGTATAAAAAGAGGGAAAAGCTAGCTAGAGATGGCTACTTCTATTACTAGTCCCTGGACAGTTCATATCAATATATTTATGAAACAAGCTTAATTGCATCATAATTTTCCTTTTCAAAAAAAGAAACAGGGAAGGAACAACTACAAAATTTATGAATATTTAGTGTTACCCAATTTGGTATTAATCTATAATCAATTCAACATAGGTAGTCCTTATTTAGCAAGTGTGCCATTCGCAGTTACAATAGTGGCAAAAAAGTAACTTTGTGCCCTTCACAGATGTGTAAAGCAAAAGAAAGAGTGCAGGACACTCTGAAGTAAGAGTATAAGCACAGCGTGGTTCCACTTAGTGCTCACTTCACTTAATGGCCAAGTTGCCAGTCCCAACTTGGTTGTTAAATGAGGACTAACTATATATGAATAAAATAAAATATTCTACTGCACTCAATAGCCAGTTAAATGCTTTTAAAGGACAAAAGGGAAAAAAAGCATGAAAACCACACCATAATAGCTGACTCATATACATGTGTTTGCCATCATTGTCCAATTACATTATTGTTAAAAATAAACTGTCTGAACCAGATTTTAAACTAAATACAGACACAAAGCGTATTTTGCCAGTACCGCATTGTCAAGATTTGAAGATACAATCTACAAGTCAAGCAGGTCAGTTCCAAAACATTTCAGAAATAATTGTATACTAAGACTTATCATACCATCCAAAGTACTTTTAAACTGTCAGGGTTCATTTCACCAAATCCTTTGTGTAAATGTTTAGAGCTAAGCATTGGGGAGAATAAGCAGTTGCCATGGAAATTAAGGAATGTGATTTACTGCCAAAACTCAACCACAATCTGCGCCACTATTTTGCGATCAATAATATGGACGGTTCCAATATAGGTAATTGGGTTATAATGAAAACTGGGACTGAAAATTACTAATGTCAAGGGAGGCAGTAGTCATGAACTGCATTGTTGCATGGCTATGTACCTTCATGACAGCAGTTCTGGCAGTCTTGGTCGCCACTGTTAAGTGTGACCCATGTGGGTCATTAAACAAAGACCTCACCTGACCTGACTTCCTGCCAGTTTCTGCAATGACTTTGTTTGTGGGGATGCTGAGAATGCTGAAACTCCAAGGACCCCTTGTAAGTCCCCCTCACTCATCCAAATCCATTCATTCAAATCACTCATTCAGAAACTGTTCAAACTTGTAATGGTTACAAGTTTAAACAGTTTCTGAATGAGTGATTGTAGCGTAAGGACCAGCTGCATCAAAACCACAGAAAGAACTTCATGTGGCCTGAACCCACTTCTTTCTCTAGGAGTCTATCTATATTTAAAAGAGTCCATGCCGTTTCAGGGGTGGGATTCAGCCGGTTCGGCCGAACCAGTTGTTAGATTTTGTGCATTTCTGAGAACCGGCAAAATCAACCACTGGCTGGCCCCGCGTGCCCCGCATATTATTTTCCCTTTGCCACGTGGCCAGCTAATCTCCACCTTGCCCACTCTGCTCACCAAAGCTAAGCATGCCACCCGCTCGCCCTTTGCCTCGGCCGGGTTGGGGAACGCATCATTCCCCGGCTCTGGCCTTGCCCCAGGCCTCCGCCCACATGCCGACCCCTCCCTGGCCTCAAATTACGGTCCCCCAGGCGGAAGCAATTTATTCTCCCTATGGTCTGCATTGCTAGGCCAAAGGGCCACGTGGGGGCAGCATGGGCACAGGAAGGCCGAAGTGGTTTGGGAACCGACCGGATGGGTCTTCTTACCTGTAAGAAGTCCCATCTGGAAAGCGCTGCAGCAGAGATCTTGCAGCCCCTTCTTCTGTCCCTTGCCTAGACTCGGTCGCCTGCGGAGACACTCCATGTGCTCTCCAGGTCAGCAGCTGCTCTCGCTGGGAGAGAGAGTGTCTTGTGCAATTTAGCAGTTGTGAGCTACCGCTTTCCTCCAAGTCCCATCTGGAAAGCGCTGCGGTTGAAACAGCATTCAACACGGCTGCTGCTTCCCTGTGCCACAGTGCTTTCTGGATGGGACTTAGAAAGTGGCGGCTCAACTATACAAGACACTCTCTTTCCCAGCAAGAGCAGCAGCGGAGAGAAGCAGCCCGGAGAGGAGAGATGGGAGGGGAGCAAGCCCCAAAAGGCTGCTCAGTTGAGCTTTACCGCGTGGCGGAAGCCACGAACGCGCACTCACAATTTCGGCGAACTAGTTGCTAAATGGGTTGAATCCCACCACTTGTTAAGCTCCCTTGACATGGGAGGTTTTCAAACTAATGTGCCAGACTCCTTGCAGTCTAGACTGGAAATTGTTAAAGATTTATGCAACTGCTTAGATCAATGACATTCGTTAGAAAGAAAGTTAAGATTACAATCAGGAATTCGAGCGATAGCTTCTTTCAAACGAGATCCCTATGTAGCCAATTTAGGACAGCAAAAGCCGGGTCCATTTCCTTGCACTTTTTCATCCAGGGCTGGAAGCAGGCAGTCCTCATCTGTTCTGATCATTGACAGCCCTCCGACTGGTTTGGCAAAAAACTCTTGCTCATTGAGAGAAAGGCCCCGGAGTTCATTCTGATCCCTCTCCTTACACCGATGCCATGTTGTTCTCTTTCTGAGAGCTTTTGGGATTTTGTTACGTTGCAATGCATTTCTGTCTCTTGGTGTTTCAACACACCCTTGAATTCTCTTCCTGGCTTTCATTTTGTTGCCTATTCAATTCCTTTCATTACTGACTATGTAAGTTAGTCCTCATTTACAGTAGCAGTCACAAATGGAACTGGCGATTCCATTACTAAATGAAGGGATCACACATAGTGGAAAATCATGTGATCGAGGCTGTGCTTTCTAGTTCAAAATTGACAAAACTAATCAGTTTCACACCTACAGCTTTTGTTTGTCTCATAACCATTCCCCCACCCTTCGGAATGCTCACTTGGAACAATTAAGGAAAAAAAGTTTCTTTTTACATTTGTTGGAGAGGAAGGGATTTATAAGAAAGTTTAAGTAGGAACATAGTGAGGAATACACATCAAAATAATGTAGTGGTGTTGGCGGCCGCGAATGTGCTGTGGAAACAGGCTCATTATGTGCCTGCTTATTCTTTTGTAATCCCTTCATCTCCAAACTCTCCAGTCTCAAAAGTGTGGGTTGGAGGAGTAAAAAATAAGCAATTTCTATGGCCATTTCTTCTGTGCTTAACTTGTTCTCTCTCTCGCACAGAGTAAGATTGGAGAGAAAGGGATTAAAAGAAAGTAAGAAGGCACACAATGAGGAATACATTGGGCTGTGTGCATAGTACACTTGCAGCTGCTGGCACATTGCTTTTGATGTACAGTATATTCCCCACTGTATGTCTGCTTACTCTCTTGTAATCCTTCCTCTAATCTCTTTAGTCTGCAAAGGGGGAACCAAGGACAAAGAGCAGGTCAACATAAGACAACACATACAAATGTGTTGACCGTATGGCAATCACAAGACTGAAAGACACTGCTGAGGTCATAAATACAGGTATTGCTTACAAAGTAATTTTTTCAGCACTGTTGTAAGTTTGAACAGTCACTGAATGATGCAGTTGGTAAGTGAGGACTATCTGGACAATAATTGTATTATTTTTAATACATATTGATCTTCCTATTCATATACAACAGTGCTTTTTAGTTTAGCGTGGGATACATTAGTAAGATAAATGTCTTTGAGCAACACGGTAAAATATTTTAATGAACATGAAGCATCATCAATATTATAGGAAAATATAGTGGAAGTAAACACAAACGTGTCTTACATTACTAAAAAATAAAAACTCACCCACTTGGCAATTGGACACCCCTGGGAACTTTTTCCTTCTCTGCCTGTATACACCACTACCTCTATTCTTACAGCACTTCCTTTTGCTCCATACCTGCACAAGGGGAAACAGAAAAATAACTGATTAATAGATGATCAAAAGACAGCAACAGTTACTGTGAGATCCATTCTGAAGACATTTCTGAAGGCAATACTCTTTGAAACAGACTCATCTAATCCCTACCAAAGGAGCATAACATAACAAAATAAATATAGATTAGGTTTTTTTAAACAACAAAGCATTATACTTGAGGCAGCACAAAGAGAAAGGCCTGATGTTGCTTCTAAAAATATTTTTGAAGATCCACAAAAACCTTAACATTTAAGGGCAGTCACCAAGGTCACACAGTGCTCTCTGAGAGATCATGCTAGTGCACTTACAAACAGACAGCTAAAATGAAAGGATAGAAATTTCAAGGCATTACATTTCATCTATACATTTGAAGAAATTTCTTCAACAGGAGACTTGAATACCTCTTGTCTAATGGTATCAGCTCCACTAGGTAATATACTGTAGATCAGGAAAGCAACTCCACAGGAAGTCTTTTATAGAGATTGGCTAGAATAACAAAACCTTGCAAGCCTGATTATTCTTTGCCCCTTTTTATATTGTAATGAATTAGGGAGGCATCTGCCTGAGCCACTTCCAAATTCTATCTCATTGTGACTTAGTAATGCTTTAAGGGGTGAAATGTAAATTTTTTCCTACCGGTTCTGTGGCCGTGGCTTGTGGGCGTGGCTTAGTGTGGTCATGTGACTGGGGGATCATAAGACAGAAACTCACTTTAACAATGTCCTGCTGGAGCAGGGTTGAGCTAGATGACCTCCAGATCTCTTCCAACCCTGGATTATCCACTGATGCTGCCTCTAGTGCCAGGTTTGCAGTCCTTCCTTCCTCTCCTTTTCTCTTCCTCCCCCCTCTCTCTTTCTTTCCACCCCCCCCCCCGTTTTTTTGCCTAGCAGGCTTCAACGGAAGCCTGCTGAGAGCAAAAACAGACTTCCCCCTCCCCCGCTCTTGTTTTTTGCTCAGCAGCGCGGGGTGAACGAGCGGCGACGGGGGGGACTGGTTCGGGGGCGTGGTCAGCTAGCCAGCTTACTGGTACGGCGAACCAGGCCACATGTCCGGTAACGGTTCTACCAGACCGGAGCGGGAGCATTTCATCCCTGGATCAAACCCACAATATACCTTATCTACAACCCCTCAAAATGTGCCAATCTTGAGTTGCCAGAAAGAAGGTGACACCTCTTATCTATTGGTGGAAACGGAAGTGATGCTGACCCGCTGATAACTCTGCACTTTCATCTTTAGAAGGATTATTTATGGGGATTATTTTTCCCCTTGTATCATTTCATGATTCCAGATACAGGCAGACCTCGACTTACAACAGTTCATTTAATGACTTTTCAAAGTTACAATGCCACTGAAAAAACTGACTTATGATCATTTTTCATACTTATGACCTAAGAAGCATCCCCGTGATCATGTGATTAACATTCAGATGCTTAACAACTGGCTCGTATTTATGACGGTTGCAGTGTCCCAGGGTCACGTCATCCTCTTTTGCCACCTTCTGACAAGCAAAGTCAATGGGGAAGCCAGATTCATTTAACAACCATGTTACTAATTTAAGACCTGCAATGATTCACTTAAGAAATGTGGCAAGAAAGGTGGTAAAATAGGGCAAAACTCACCTAACAAATTTCTCACTCAGCAACATAAATTCTGGGGTCAACTGTGGTTGTAAATCGAGGACTACCTGCATAAAGATGGAGCTAACATAGTGACCACTGTGCAAATGTGTAGACATTGCAGGATCTTTAAAGTACAATTGTTTTTGGTGTTGTGTATAAATCCGGGAAGATTATACTTGTATTCACTTTGTAAGCATTGCATCACACTTGGATTATGCAGCCCAATTAAGAAGAGCAGATTGCTTTGACTTGGGCACCTGCTCCCAATGGGCATAATTACTAGTGATTTATTAGACCAACAGGAACCTGTTGCCTAAAGTTTCATGAGTTATCAGAAAGGTTAGCTTAACTAATTATAGTGGGACATCAGGCACTTCTTGCTGTTGTTCAGTCCCCTAAATTGTGTCTGACTTTTTAATTTATATTTATTTATTTATTTATTCATTTATTTATTTATTTTCATCAAGCATATATTAGAAAACAGATACAAGTATAAACAAGATTATTAATACGTGAGATGGATTCGGATAAAAGGGAACAGTAGGACAGGGACGGTAGGCATGCTGGTGTGCTTATGCACGACCCTTTTTGCCACCACAGCATGTCATGCTCCCCTGACCTCCTCTGTTTGGTCAAACTCATGTTCATTGTGTCAATAACACTATCTAACCATCTTATCCTCTGCCCTCCCCTTTTCCTTTTGCCTTCAATCTTTCCTGTAAAACTATAAACCGCTTAGCGAGCACTATGAAGCAGTATATATGTCTAAGTGCTATTGCTTTTCCCAATATCTGGGTCTGCGCTTCTACATGTCAACTTTTTCACTTATTAATTCCTCCAAAGGAGTCTGAAATGGGTTTTATTCGTCATCTTTATCTTGCTAACATTGGAATGCCTTAGGACATACTGAGAATATAAGGAATGTTCTTCCAATTGAATGATAGAAGCTATCAAATGAATGAATGAATGAATGAATGAATGAAATTGCTCCACTCTAGCTATTGTCTCACCTGGAGCAACCGCCATTATCCTCATCATTTATCTCCACTTCCTACAAAACGGAAGTGATAACTTAATACTCATTATCAGTGATTGTTTTTTAAAAAAGAGCAAGTGTCTGAAGTTTAATGGGCCAATTGTCTAAAGATAAATCATCTAAGAATGACCATGTTTGAATTATTATTGATTTAGCAGCTAGAAATAGAAATTCCAATTCCTTCTTGTTTAATTTAGAGTTACTTCCCTAGTAAAGAGATAATAAGCTCAGTAGCACATTTGGTTTAGTTCTTGTTTGAGTTGCTTAACAGGATTTCTTATTCAGCTAATTTCCCAGGTTTACCTGAAACAATGACTGGTTTTCTTGCGCTCTATCAAAACATCATCCTCTTCCATCATTCCTTCTTCATTACGGAATGAAATGCCATTTTAGTCATGTTTGAACCATTGATAGAAAAGTTTAATCAGGTAGTCCTCGATTTAGGACTATAATTGAGGCCAAAGTTTTTGTTGATAAGTGAGAGGTTTGTTAAGTAGGTTTGCTCCATTTTATTACCTTTTTTGCCATGCTTGTTAAGTGAATCAGTGCAGTTGTTAAGTTAATAACAACGGTTGTTAAGTGAATCTGGTTTCCCCATTGATTCTGCTTGTCAGAAGGTTGCAAAAGGTGATCACATGGCCCTGGGACACTGCAACCGTCATAAATATGAACCAAATGTCCGAATTTTGAATACGTGACGATGTGGCTGCTGCAACCATCACAAGTGTAAAAAGTGATCAGAAGTCACTTTTTTCAGTGCTGTTGTAATTTTGAATGGTCACTAAATGAATATCACAGTTTGTTGCAGAAAATCAAATCCAGAAAGCACACACAGGAAAACTGATTCAGCAGGATTGATCTAAATAAGAAACTTCTTTATATGCAAATATATACGCATATACAATACCAACAGCAGAAAACAGCTTCAGTTCAGCAGACATGTTCACACAAGGCAGGAGAGAACAGTTAGTTTTGTTTCAGCAGACCAGACTACTTTTCAGTTTCTCTGCACAGACTCAGAAGCTGTTTCAGCTCCCATTGGCTGAATTAGTTACTATGCCTATTCATTGGCTGATCTATTCCAGTCAATTCCGAATGGCTGACTTGTTGCCATGTCTATCCCAGTTCATGAATATACTCTGAAATAAATGGTTGTAGTCAGGGGTGGGTTCTAACTTACCTCACTGCCAGTTTGCTGCCTCCTGCGCCGCATGGCTGCGCCTTGTGGGCGCGCACGCACTTTGCCCACACGCGCATGCACAGTACAAAAAAATTACAAAAAGTTATCCCCCCCCCAAAAAAAAGGATGAAAACAAGATGGCAATGCATATGCAGTGCTAGAAACTTGGCTTCTGCGCATGTGCAGAAGAAAAAAAATCGGAATTAAAAAAAAATTTAGCGGCGCCCACAAAAAAGATTGTGGCGCCCACGGACCAGAACTGATTCTGTGATGCCACCAGCAGTTTACTACCTACTCTATAGAAGTGGTCCAAACCAGGAGGAACTCACCTCTGGTTGTAGTTAAGAACTACCTGTACAGTTTCCCTCTTATACCACCAGGAAGTTAAGGTAGAATCAGCTTGAGTTTCTTTCTAATCTTCTCTTCTTGTCCTTGATTTACAATGTGATTTTAACTGTATAATTTCCTAGCAAATGTGCCGGGAATGCAAGCAGATAAACTTTTGACCTGACTGTTACTTCATTTTAATGTAATATACAATGTAATATGCAATCAAACAGTCCTTGAGTCAGCAGAAAACTATGAAGATATAAATTGTGCTGCCTCAGTGACTGAGTCCATCTTACCTCAGAGATGGGCCTGGTGACCAATGCTACTCTTACAGTTGTAATGCAGGAGAATTTAAGGGCCACAGTTACTGGATTCCTCCGGTTTCATTTCTCTTCTCTTCCAGTGTCATTTACCGGTAGAAAACAACAATACCACACATGGCTTGTAGTCACGTCATTGTCAGCATTGTCAACAATGACATTTTGGGGATGATTCGTACAACAAAACTTCATTTGGGCAATGATAGAATGTAATGGGCTAGGAACGAGGCAAAGGCAACATTATGGAGACATGACCTTTGAAAATAGTGAGGCATCTTCAGAAAGAGGTGAGTGAACAATCATCAAAAAGATTGAGCTGTATCGAAAGACTATTAAAAATAATTTTAAAGTGGTCCCAAAACCTAATTTGCCACTAGGGGTCAGAAGTGGTTTAGTACTCATATAGCTGGAAATTTCCCAGTTCTAAACTAAGACATGTCTTTTTCTGAAATCCTTGATAAATAAAAGAATAAGCTTAATTAATCAAGGAAAGGAAATTGGTTTATGACGATCAAACAGTAAAAGCCACGGTATGTATAAGCCAGTAGTATGAATGCATGTTCACTGACATTCTCAGTCTTTAAGCTTACACCAAAAGCACGTGAAGTTAACAGTTGGGTGCCAGAGTTTTATATATATATATATATATATATAAACATGCGCATATGCAAACATACATTCCTCAAATTAATGGTTATTCTCCTAAGTGAAAACTTGTCTTTATTTTGTTACACAACCACTAGCGTCAAACTGATTGTTCACACAACGAGGCATACAAAGAGGAACAAGTGACAAAATCTACATCTTAATATTACAATGCCAGCTCCATTCCTTATGTACTTGTATGATGTGCCACAATGAAGTACAAAAATTCAGATTTTGCTTTATGACATCTCAACATTCATACTGACATCATCGTGGTAAGAACAAGACAATATGAATATATTACACTTAGATGGGGAAGAAAGGAATGAACTTGTATGTCTTTAATACAGAGAATCAGGAAAGTTGTATGTTTGGTTTGTAATTCAGTTGAATCTATTGAAAGCACCTACCTCTTTACAAAATATATTCTAATTGCAGATATCAATTAATAGAATTGGCTTAGTAAATTTTCTCAACAAATCTTGCCATGTCTAGAAACAGTGTCTAAATCTAAGTGTAATTTGAAAAACACTTCTGATATGATTTCATGTAGCAACTGGAACATCTCTGTAATTGGTGTCAGTTGACTTGAATATGGCTGACGGTTCCCTTTTATATATTTAGGCCCATTTCATACATCAGAGTTTTAACCCCTGTGATATTTTCAACAATATCTTCATGCTGAGAATAACATATACGACTGACTCTATCATTTTAGATCAAAGTTAGGGGGCACCTTTTGAATCAGATGACTGATTCTCAATGAGTCATCCAATCCATTTATAATTGCACACTCTTTGTTCTTAGTAACTTTATCAAGTATTCTGGAAAAATTGTAATAAGCATGATATTAACTTGGAAGGAAATTCACTTTTAACTTAAGACAATCTCCCTTCGAAAAGAAAGATTGGATAGAGGCAAATCCTTGTCTGCCTTCTTCATTGTATTGAAGTCACATCTAAAAGTACTTCAAGGTGGCCACCTACTTCAACCTTTTTACCATGTGCAGCAAATTTGCACCGTTGCAGGAATGTTCTCACTGCTGAGTTGTAGCTTCCTCTGCATCCTGCCAGTATCCCTTCCAGCTCGCTACTGGGAAGGCACAGTGCCAGGATCCAACTGCCACTCCACCCATTCTTCCCTTGTTCTGCTTCAGAACAAAACAACATCTCCCACCACCCATTGTGTGGTGAAAGGAATCAAGATAACTCTTAAGGCAACCTTAAGAGAAAGGGGTAGATGGTAAAAGGCACCATAACGCTTTGACTGCAAAAAGAAGGAAAAATGTCAGGAACCACTAAGAGGGCATCAAGCAATTGTTTGTTCCTACCTCTGGAGAAAATTTTTGGGGATTGTCTTCCTTTGGTGTTTCCTCTGGAGAGGGAGAAAGTGGACAGTTAATTGGCTTGGCCCCATGGACATCCCATGACATTATTTTTTTTTGCTTAAAAAAGTTTTTTATTTTCCATACATCTTATTTCACATTTAATCTTTACATATAAATTTCACATTTCATGATACACTCCTTTTACAATAATATTTTGTCCTTTCATAAATTCCATTTTATTATCTCTTTCAAATTCAAATTCCAGGGTTTCTTTCCTACCATCCCCCTCTTCCACCTACTGCAGCCCTTCTACTT
>JANHFT010003171.1:218598-238908 GCA_032467955.1 Pseudoxenodon macrops | reverse complement strand
TGATATGTAAAATGTTATATATGGAAATGAAATGTAAAAATTAATTTTATGGAAAATAAAAAACTTGTTATAAAAAAAGAAGAAAAAGAGAAAAACAGATCACCCCCTTCACTGGGCAAGTACAAATCAAAAAATGAAGAAGAGGAACACAAAGGGAAGGCATAACTGTACTTTTGTGGCAAACAACACAACTGAGCACAGGTTGGAAGCTTAATTCTCAGGTTGCACTAAAAACCAAAACACATTATTTGCTGTAGACTGTGATGGTGATATTGGGATTACTGATAGTTAATTGTCCCTTCCAAAGCTTCACCTCACAGAAAATAATTCTGTTATTGGAGCCTCCTTTCTGCAAGGGTGTGTGTGTGAAAACCCTTAAGAAGAAAGAGTAATTACGATAAACCTTTCAAGTGCTAATTAATAGGTGGGCTCAATGGGCAGCAATAAATGGACAGCCTGCAAGTAGGCAGCTTTTAATTAAAGGCTCAGATGTCCTGTAAGAAAGCTGAGTAGCAATACCTTCAAGCAAACCACTTGATCTTTATATATTTGTATTAAACGCCATGTCAGTTGCTTTCCACTTACTAAATTTAATCTTTCCTAAATTCAGGTCCTAAGTTTGAAAAAAAAAGATTTTTAACATACATTTTCTCTAAAAAAACCAAGAAAGCATAATTACCATATTTTTCTGAGTATAAGACGCACCTTTTCTCCCCTAATTGGGGCTGATAATTCAAGTGCGTCTTATACTCCGAATGTAGCTTTTGCAAAGCTTTTTTTCAGACCTAACGAGGTGAGTGAAGAGTGAAGCTATCTTTGCAGGGTTTTTCATTGCTATTCCCTCCGAAGAACCTTTTTTTTTCAGGTGCTAATGATCTTTCTGGCCTTTGCAAGCTTTGTTGATTGGTTCTCTCTATCAGCTGTGCTTTAGAACCTTTTTTCCCCAGTCCTAATCAGGAGATAAAATAATGTGTGACCAGACTAAGGAAGCTAGCCAGATGAATACCTGGTAGACAGATTTTCTCCCCTATTTTCAGGTGCATCTTATACTCTGAAAAATACGGTAGTTTACTTCCTAGATAAAGTGGTGTTAAAAATACCATAAAGTATTATTAGAGCAAGCAAAAGAACAAGTTTTGCTAAACAATCAGCACAACTTTGGTCTAAGTCATATTAATGGATTTGGAATTCAATGAAAGCAGCATTTCTCATATTTGGCAATTTTAATAAGTGTGGATTTCAACTCCTAGGATTCTGGAAGTGTTCTTAGTTTTGTGGACAATGAGTTGGCTATATTTGCAACATTTGCTGTGAGACAAATAGACAATACAAATCTGGATGGTGCCATTTTAAACTTCTTCTTGGCCACATTTGACCCCCAGTTTCAGATTTAGTGATCTGGTTTCCACAAATGTGAGACATTGAGAAATTAATGAGTTGTGAGAATATGCATATAAAAAAAAGCCAGAGTATTCTGCTAGCTAATCTCCTGGGAATTAAATTTAATCTGAACCAACCCAAATTATGCACAGGGGCACACTAATGCTACTAATCACATTGGACATCTTTTACAAATCTAATCTTCCAAGAAAAAAACAGCTGAAAAACCAAGCTTATCCATCATGGAACTGATTCTCAAGCCTGTCAGACAAAATATGTTTCTTAAGCACAGAGAGATTGCAAAGGGTATCATGCATGACAGTGGTGAAATCCAAATTTCTTTACTACCGGTTCTGTGGGCGTGGCTTGATGGGCATGGTGGGGCTTGGTGGGCGTGGCAGGGTAAGGATACTGCAAAATCTCCATTCCCACCCCACTCCTGGAGGAAAGATATTGCAAAATCTCCATTCCCACCCCACTCTGGGGCCAGCCAGAGGTGGCATTTTCCGGTTCTCCAAACTACTCAAAATTTCCGCTACCAGTTCTCCAGAACCTGTCGAAACCTGCTGGATTTCACCCCTGATACATGGGGTTTATGTCACTCTGTAGCTATGTATGCCTCCTTCTGGTATGGATGTATTTATCACATTATTTATTTAGTGTGTGGCTATCGTATCTACAAGATCAGAATGCTAGTATTTTGGTTTTTCCCCTACTCCTATCATTGCAAATCTTCATGCTTTCCCAACCCTTTATTTATTTTTTAAAAATCAGAAAATTCAAAATCTTGATTGTTTGCATCCCTGCTGAAGTTCTGCAGCCTTGATGAGTTGGGTTCCAGTCTTCGCTGCACAATTAACTTTAAGCATGTGAGGTGGGAGCCTCTGGGAGGGAAGAAGAAAGTATTTCCAGAAGCATTGAAGAATGGCCTTATTCACCGAGAACAAGGTGTGCCAGTGTTCAAAGCGCCCTGCTCAGGTTTTAAAATACCACGGCTGTAAGCAAAACCAACATAAAAAAGTTGTCACTAGGAAACAGTTGAGCAGAAATAACAACACCAAAAAGAGAAGGAAAAATACAGCCCAAGATATATTTTAATGGGTGTATTCTAAGTTTCTTGTGTTGTTTCAATGCCATTTCAGGAACGGATGTAGCCATAGACAGGTGATTAGTTTCTAGGGAGCATTACAAGCGGGGGATGTTTGTTGTGCAAGCCAACCCAGAGAGCAACTAAAATGCACAATTCCAGTTGTGGTGATGTGGCAATGAGCTTGGGTCTCCTTTCCCTCTCTCTCCTCCTTTTCCTTGGATGGGTGGGTGGGAAACTGAATTTTGTGTTTGGAGACAATCTGCACTAAGAAAAACGAGTGTCTATTAAAGTGTCAATTAGAAGCACTCCAGTGACATCAGTTTTTAAAAAAGGTTCTTCTTTATGGTTGGAAAAACCATACTTATGTTCAGCCTTCCACAACCTGGCTGTCTTCCAGATGTGGGAACTCCAACTATCAACATTCCCAGACACAATGGCCATGGTTAAGAAATCTGAACTTGGACAGCCACAAAGTTGGAGAACCTTTCCATAATACACTGTTGTTTCATTGCGGCATATGATTGAAAGCCAAAGAGATTTCATAGACATGAGCTCAGCTAGCCCATCCTTTCTCATTCGGATGTCCTCCGGGTGTCCTCTGGATGTAGGTTTACTGATACAAGAATATAGTAAGATTGGTGATACTTGTGGTATTAGAACTGCTATGGACCTTGGACATTTCTCCCAATGTTCCCATTAGCTGTGGAGAGCCTGACCATTATAGAAATTGGGATGGGAGTCATGGTCCAACATTATTTGGAAGTCCAAAGATTGGAGGGAGGAATCAAAACAGAAGTAAACCTTTGTTTTCTCTGGGATTAGCAGCATTTCTTTGGGTGGGTGAATGCTGCATTCCAATCACATCCTTTTGAAAAATTGTGCTACAGCAAGGGTGTCAAACTCAAGGCCCGTGGCCCAGATCCGGCACATGGGATGCTTAGATCTGGCCTGTGGGGCCGCCCTGGAAACAGTGAAGGATCGGCCCACAGTGCCTCTGCTAGTGAAAATAGAGCTCAGGAGGGCTGCAGGTGGCTCTCCCGAGCTCCATTTTCGGTGGCAGAGGGTTGCAGGAGGCCATCGCAGCTGAAAACGGAGCTCGGGAGTCGGTTTTCTCTGGCAGAGGGCTCGGGCCACCACATGCACCCCTGACATGAGTGATGTCGAGCTGTCCACACACACACCCAGGGCCCCCGAGGTCAAACACAACCATGATGCAGCCCTCAATAAAATCAAGTTTGACACCCCTGTGCTACAGGAAAGGTTACATAATCTTTTTTCCTCCTTTCCATTGCCATCAAATCGCACGTCATCCTATTTGGAACTGGGGGGAAAAAGTGGGGGAGGGAATTTGTGAGCTCTTTATTTCTTTAAAACATGGATACTATATTCTTTGGCTTGCAAGTCTCCCAGATACGTTTATAGAACAAACAAAGCAAGACAATCATCACCTTCAGACTTGCATACTAAAAGGACATGGCACAAAAGGAAAAGGAGATGGGGAGGAAAAAGGAAAACAGGCATCAGTCCGTAAGTGTTCTTACCAGCGGCCTGCTGTGATGGAAACAGATGGTTTTGCTGATCTTTCTCACATAATGGTGGGCCCCTGTGACCTTTGAAGAGTAAGGGGCCTTCCTGCTGGAAATAACAACAAGGGACAGAGGTGACTGGTGTCTCTGTGGCTGCTGCTTGTGTTTTGACACTTCCCTTATTTAAATACTTCCTAGAAAGATGGTAACAATTATTATATTATATTATTATAATTCCTTCTGAGATTTTTCCCTTCACTGCCATCCTTTTGTTCCAGGGTGGGATTGAGTAAAGAGTTTGTTTGATGAACGGAATCCTGGATATTAAACTACATTTAAAAACAAGGAGGAATTGTTGCAGGTAGGAGAGAAGGTTGCAGGTACCGGTAGGATAAATGCTATTCAGAAGCAGAGGTTTTCTAGGTCTGGAAAGAAGGCTTTATGTTTGCTCTTGCAAAATGTTCTGGTCCTTCAGACCTTTTTGGATCTGACCCCAAAGAGCTAATTAGATGTTACAAAGGCCTTTCCGGAAACACGCATGAGTTTTTGCTCTGTTCAGCTGGCGCACTCTGTAATTTGAGCTAAGAACTCTGTCGTTCTGCCAGTAGCTGATGTCAATTCATGCTATTTAAAAAGCAAAAAAATCAGGACTCATGTCCAAATGATCCAGTTATTCAGCAGGGGTTATGGAATGTATTGAAATCAACATGAGAGAGAGAGAGAGAGAGAGAGAAAGAGAGAGAGAGAGAGTTGGTACTGCGATGTTTATAAAAACAGTGCAGCATTTCACTTCACAATGCAACTGAATGCCTTAACTCTGTTCAAACCTTGTTTTTATTGCCAAGATGCACTTCTGAAATGTACAAGGACACCCTTCTCATACCAGTAGTCATTGCCCAAGCTGTTTCCTCACCACCATCACACATTCTTAATTATGTTTTAATTTCAAGAAAGAGAAGACTGATTGTGTGTGATAGCGCCTGAAGTGGAATGTGGATAAATAAATACACATCATTTTTTCCTCTCTCTCTCTTGAGAATAGAAAGAGGAAGAAAAAAAATAACTCAATATTTGCGTTCTAACAAAAGGCAGGGTAGTGCTATGAAAATCCCTGTAACATTTTTCATCCCTGTAAAGATGCCCATAAATCTTTGTTTGTAAATTTCAAATTAATGTTGTGGCACTAAAAATTAAAGTTGAGTAGCTTTCTGTGAAAAAACACAAGTCTGGATGGCAACAGAAGGTCCAGTATCTGATTTTTTTTAAATAAAAAAAATGCTGTGTTTCAACAGTTAGATGGCCTAAACAGACATTGGTATTTGAACATAGATCTTTTAATTTTATTGTGTTTTACTAATCTAGATCAAACATTAATATATACTGCTAGACCATGTATGATATAACCAATTTTGTTGTATACATGATGTACAAAGACAATAAAGGCTATACTATATACAGAATGCAGAATAACAGAGTTGGAAGGGACTTTGGAGGTCTTCTAGTCCATACCATTTCAGAAAAAATGGTTGTCCAATCTCATCTTAAAAACTTCCAGTGTTGGAGCATTCAAAACTTCTGGAGGCAAGTTGTTCCACTTATTAATTAATTAGTTTCCATCCATTGCTTCTTGTTCTGCCTTTGGCACTTTGGAGAATAAGTTGACTCCCTCTTCTTTGTGGCAACCCCTGAAATATTGGAACACGGCTATCATGTCACTCCTAGTCCTTCTTTAAATTAAACTAGACATACCCAGTTCCTGCAACAGTTCTTTATATGTTTTAGCTTCAGGTCCAGAGGTGGGTTCCTACCGGTTTGGACTGGTTCTACTGAGTAGATAGTAGGCTGCTGGTGACGTCACGGAGCCGGTTCTGTTGCTCCTTGGGCACTGACATCTTTTTTTGGGAATTTTTTTTGAAATATTTTTTTTCTTCTTCTGTGCATGTGCAGAAACCGAATTTCCGGCACTGCACATGCGTCTCCATCTTGTTTTTGGCCTTAAAAAAAAATTGGGGATTTTTTTTACTGCACATGCGCGGCGAGGCGCACCCACAGGGCGCGGGAGGCAGCCAACCACCGGCAAGGTAAATTTAGAACCCACCCCTGTTCCGGTCCCCTAATTTTATTTGTTGTTCTTTGTACTCTTTTTAGCATCTCAACATTTTTTTTTACATCGTAGTGACCAAAACTGAATGCAGTATTCCAAGTGTGGTCCTACCAAGGCATTATAAAGTGGTATTAATATGTTATATGGTAAGTAAATAAATAAATAAATGATGATGGGCTTATATGCCTCTTTGTCACATCTGGAGCATCACCAAAAGGCTGGGAACACAGCCACATTTTCAACAACTTGTGGCACTTTTATAGGATGAAATGCTGTTTCAGAGGTCAAGGGCTGCTTCAGACAAGGTATCTGTTTTCCTGAACAGCATCCCCATGGAGCACCTGCCCTACAAGAGTAAGATTAAAATATAAAACAACAAAAATATATGCCAGTGAGGCTTTATCTGAGAATATTTCCAATGGAATGCAATGCGGTAAATATAAAAAATAAATAAAAAAACAATAACTAGTTGATCCAGACTATGGAAGTTGCAATTATTTCCCACTGAAATCTATAAGGCTTAAAGTGTGGCTAATTTATAATCCAGCCCACCGTAAGCAATAACAAATATCAATAACGATGTTAATAAGCAGCATTGTGCATCGGATTTGGCCACCTCACAAACTGAACTGGGTTATTTTTATAACAATTCTAAAGCTCTGCCAGGTCTTTTCAAAAGAGGCAGTCATGTTGTTTTGCAAATGTTTCTTGTTCAGAGGGCTTCCTAGAGAGTCCCTGCACCTCCAAAAACAGATTTCACTTTTAGATTTGTATCTCTAAATAAAACAGCAAGGAGAGGAGAGGGAGTTAGAAGAGGTAAAATGTGGCATAACTATCGGGGCTACGTTGGGGGAAATGGTTATTGGGGACACGTCGATCAAGAGTTTTGAAGGCGGGATATTGAACTCCTCATCTTATTTTATCTGCAAATGCCATCTCCTTCTATTCCAAAATAAGAGCTATAATGTTGTGGTCCTATTCGGACACTGAGGATGTTGGGGAAGAACCTGGGCCAGTCCTGGAGTGTGGAGAAGGCTCTGATAGGTGCTCTGCATCGGAGATAGAGATTTGGCCAGGGCTGTCGGACATTTATCAGCTGCCTTCGGAGTCAGAGAAAAGTGGGCAAGAAGAACAGCTTGAGCCTGTTCCAGATGCACATATGCGCAGAACGGTCAGGAGAAGGGAACAATTAAGGAACAGGGGTTGACTCGGAAGAAAAGGCACAAGTGGATGCCAAATGGCCCCTCCCATAAGGAATAAATAGGAGCAAAAGGGGAGTGGTGTTTGCAGGAGACAATTAGTTCGCTTATTATTGTGAAGATTTGCTTATCTGAGTTCGTGCCTCACAGAGACTCCTTGCCAGCTATTTCACTTTACAGTGTTACAAATGTTTTTGCAATTAAACCTTGAAAGGCTAATTGCCGGGACTTTTCTGAACGTGAATGCTAGGAATTCACATTAACCAAATAGAAAGGGTTTTTTTCAGGACAAGGAGTCTATTTCGTGATTCTGTTAAGCCAGGTCAGAACATATGAACATTTTACTTATTTGGGGAGAATGTAATGGGCTGCAAGTAGTCCTCGACTTACAACCAGAACTGACTCCAAATTTCTGTCATTAAGTAAGACAGCTGCTAGTTTTGCCCCATTTCTATGACCTTTCTTGCCCCACAGTTGTTCAGTGAATCATTACAGTTGTTACGTTAATAACACGGTTGTTAAGTGAATCTGGCTTCCCCACTGACTTTGTTTTGTGACTTTGAAAGTCACAAAAGTTGGTCACATGACCCCGGGATACTGCAACTATCATAAATATGAGTCAGTTGCCAAGCTTCTGAATTTTGATCACGTGACCATAGAAGATGCTGCAAGTGTGAAAAGCGGTCATAAGGCACTTTTTTCAGTACTGTTGCAACTTCGAATGGTCACTGAATGAACTGTTGTAAGTCAAAGACTATCTTTAAATACCTGGAAACATACCAGTAACCAATGCAACTCATGCTGAAGTAATGTGACGGTGTGCAGGGGTGGGTTGTAAATTGTTTTGCTCACAGTTCACTCAGGGTAGTGCCTCGTGCAAGCGCAAGAAGCACGCTCGTGCACTCACAAAACAGTCAAAAAATAGCTTCTGCGCATGCGCAAAAGCAAAATTCAAAATGGCGGCACTCACGGAGACACCGAAGGAACTGGCTCCGTGATGTCATTGCCGAATTACTACCGGTTCTATAGAACTGGTAGGAACCCATCTCTGACGGTGTGCCGTATATCTGGTACCACTTACTACTCACACAGCCATATTCCGCATTAGTTGAAGCTCCCGAATGCTCTTCAGGGGCAGCTGACTTGAGTGTTAGACATATCTAGAAGGGTAACTCATGTTGTGCTTTAGGCTAATACAGATTAGCAAAACTCTTCTCTGTAGAGAGCTATTTTTTTCAGTTCTAGGAGACAATTGGATTATTTTAAAGTCCTCCTTCAACCCCAGAGCCCAGGATCTGACTTGACTTGCCCTCTTTCAATTCATCCTGATGTGGCTGAGCCTGAGAACACACTGGCGTCTTTTGTCCTAGCGAAGAAGAACAAGCCCAGGTTGTCCCTTCACCCTGCATAGCTCTCCCTCCCATCCTGGCATGGCACAGCACAGCACTGCCTGCTTTCACACAACAGAATGTCATTGACAAGAGAAGGGGCATGGCTGGTGGTGAAAGAAAAGCAAATCATAAGGAGAAATAAGTAGGGTCTGTTGGTTATCAATATTTATTATTTTTTTCAACAGTGTTCAAAACCATTACAAAAGACAATAGAAGAAAAAGCAAGCAATATCCAGCTGTGACTGCCAAGTTTACCGTTTCTTTCCCAGATTAGAAAATATTTATAACCTGTGTTTTCACTGTGGTTTTTATTGCGTTTTCATAGATCGGTATATATTTTTATGGATTTATTTTGATGTTGTAAGACACCCAGAGCTGCCTTGCAGTGAGATGGGCAGCAAACAAATGTGATAAATAAACAAATTTGAGTCATTAACAGAGGAAATGGATTGATTCTATTAACTACAAATTTGAACCAAGGACTTAATTGAGATAAATTCAAAGGAGGCTCAGGGACTCTGCAAATCATTAGATGCTGAACAATAAAACCAGTGACAAAGTTGCATCTAGTTGCCAGAATGTCAACTGCACTATCAGGGCTGCCATCTTTTTTTTTTTTTTTAAACCACATCCTCCAGACACTCCTGATGGGATTGGTTAAATAGGCTTGTTTCTATGATAATTTATGCAAGGTTTAATTTAAAACTACATTACACAGTTTCAGCATCACTGTAAATTTAAAAGATACCAAAACAAACAGGCATAAATATGCACCTTCAAAATTCACCTTAATTTTGCATGGCATTTTATGCGTAAAAATTACTGATGTACACTGATAATTGTTTTTGCTGCTGTTTTTCCAGATACGTGGGTATATTGCCCTTCCCCCCCTTTTAGAGCATAACTTAATTTATACAGTTCAGAGTACTTCAGTGTTCAAAGAACAACTGTATGCCAATCACATGTTAGTCTGAAAAGTAAGGATCAAATAATTCCTCCTATTCCTGGTTGCTAATCATTTTTGAGTCGTAACCTGCTATGTATTAGCTCTCCTTGGCTGTTTGCAAAAACTAAGCAAGGTTAGACCTGGTTAATGCTTGGATAGGAAATCCCCCCAAAATCCTAAATTTAAAGGCTAGACCAGAGAACCAAAGAAGACCCTGGAAAGAAGGAAAGGCATATCACACCTGGACAGTTTTCCAGATATCTTCTGTGCATGAAGATATATGTGTATGTCTATGAAGATATGGGTGCCATCTCGACTTTTTTGACCATATTTTGTAAATGTGCCTGATTTCTATCAATACTTTACAGCCTTTATTGTCATTAAGAAAATCAAGAAGACAAATATCTGCCTCCTGCAAGATGTGAAATCCCACTGCTGGATAAGCAAACAGACTTGAATTGCATTCGGTGAAGGTTATGCTTAATGAAGCATGTAATTTTGTTTTCCAGACTATACAGTCTGCAATCATAGTGCAACCCATGGAAAAAAAGGTAAGGAAATAGCAAAGACTCATGGGAATGCACTGCTCTCTAAACAAGGCCTTATTTATGTAATAGGGCTTGGCATTTGCTTCATGACTGCTTTCTTCCATCTATAGATCAGTGTTTTTCCAACTTGGCAACTTTCAGATTCATGGACTTCAAGAATTCTACAGCCAGCATGGCTGACTAGGGAATATTGGGAGTTGAAGTCCACACATCTTAAAAGTTGCCAAGTTGGAAAAACACTGATCCATAGCCTGACATTGCTGCTCCTGGTTCCTCTGAAAGGCAAGCATTTTTTAGCATCCACATCATGGTGACATTGCTGAGCAATACTCAACGAGCACTCTGGGATTCTGCTGGAGGATTTTGTGGATGAGGTAGAAGGTATCTCATTAAAGGCAGCTTGAGAGTGTTGGAAGAAATATCCATCTGGGTTCAGTTCCAAGTGGGAAAAAGACACTGGAAACATGGAGGCTGTTTGGAAAGATGGTTTAATGGTGGATAGGACCACATGGTTTGAGGCCGTGGAGAAAAAGGAGGGATCAGATGCTTCCAGATGTTGGGTGAAGGAAAAAAAAAGGTCCTTGCTGAAAGTCCCTGAGCTTTTTATACCCTCTGTTGGGCTCCATCCCAGACCTTTATATTCCTGTGTAAGAAATGCACTTTGATTGGCTGTCAGACTCCTATGAGGTGTGGGGGTGTGTGTCTTAGCTAACTTTGTAGGCTGTCTGTCAGGCTTGATTGAGTCTTGCTGCTGATGCAATCTTCCCAGGTGCCATGTGGTCAGTTCTGTTGCAAGATGGGTAGAGTGATAATCCTATCATGTCCTGAGGGCCATTAACTTAATCCCATCACCCTGGAGCTGAAAGGGGGCGGGGCAGAGAGCTGCAGGAAGCTGCTTTGTCTTTAAAATTATGTTTCTCCTTTTCTGTCATCCAGGGATATATAATATTCTGCCTTTTTAAATATTTCCTAGGATATTTCATTCCTCTAGGAGTGGGGTGTGTGCTAACTTCTTTCAGCCTAAAAGCCCTAAATGATTTGAATAGTTTCCCCAGCACAACTGTTTTATTCCTGTTTTAACTCTGGGGTTGGGTCTGAGTGGGCAGCTGTAGAAAGTGAATAAATCATCCATCTCATTGACCCTCCCATTGGGGCAGCCGCCTCCGTCTGGGGCTCCAGAGCTGAAAAGCCTTCTAGCAAATCCGATGCTCGGATGGGAGACCACAAGGAAGCCCCAGCTCAGCTGGGAGGCTGAACAATTCTTAGAAGAAGTCAGCAACCAACCCCCTTCTGTAATAGCGCTGAAAAAGCAGCAGCGACCCACGATTGCTTTTGCTTGAGTTCGAATCTCAAAACCAGCACCGGGTCCATCCACCCC
This sequence comes from Pseudoxenodon macrops, assembly GCA_032467955.1. Classification (NCBI taxonomy): domain Eukaryota; kingdom Metazoa; phylum Chordata; class Lepidosauria; order Squamata; family Pseudoxenodontidae; genus Pseudoxenodon; species Pseudoxenodon macrops. The sequence continues at coordinate 227,346 of JANHFT010003171.1, read as the reverse complement.
ACCCATCTTCCAGTTGCCGCGGTTGAGAAAATGCCGCTTGGTTAGGTTGGCTTCACTGGCCCAGCGAGCCCCATGACGTCATCAGCGGGCGACACGGGCCGAGAAAGCTTGGCGGCGGTAGCTCCGCCTCCCGGGCTCGCTGGGCGGAGAGGCCCGGCCCGCCCGGCCTCATGTGCTGTTGGAGGCGCTAGCATGGGCTGAAGAGCTGCTACAGCCGCCGCCGCCGCCGCCGCCACCTCCGAGTATTGGTCTTCGGAAACGCCAGCCAGCTGACGGCTTCATGGCCACCGAAGCCACCGCCGCCGCGGGACCCGGCGCCCGGTTGCCCTCGTCGCCGACCCAGCGAGACTTCTACTGGCTGCGCTCCTTGGTGGCTGGAGGTGAGTCGGGAGGGGAAGCCGGCGGTGGGAGGCAGGTGTGGCTCGAAGGGCACTTCCTCTTCGCCGTCTCCATCTGACTTGGCCCTTGAAGTCTCTCCCGCTCAGAAATAGCTTCAGACTCTCTAACCTTTAAATATATATATATATTTAAAAAACGTGCCTAAATTTCAGGGCCGCTGCTGGACTGACTTACCTTATTTTTTTTAACAAGTTCTCCGCGGGCTCCTCTCTAGAATCTGCCCTTTCTTTCCCCCTCTCCCCTTCCGTCTAAACGGGGTTTGGAATTGGTACCTTGGAATGACTCTTCCCCTCTCCGCCCCAATATAAAACCCTACGTTAAGTTTGACCTGTTCCCGTCTGCCTTTTTCCTCGGTCGAAAAACGGGGAAGAAAGTCAGTGGCGAAAAGTTGCAGGGAAAGAAGAACAGCTAAGGAAAAGCTGTGCTGCCTCCTGAACGGTTTCAGATAGTTCTTGGACCCTGAGCAGTGAAGTTGGGTGTAGGTTCTCCTGGTTTACTAATAGCTAACAACATATCAATCTGATATATGCCGGGGAGTTATTAAAGCTGAAAAGCATTGAAGGAAGTTAGCATCTACCCACCCCTCCTCTAGGATATTTAATTCCTCTAGGAGGGGTGGGTGGATGCTAACTTCCTTCAGCATCTTATAAAAGTATGAATTTTTGCTTAGGGTTTTTGTGTGTGTGTGTGTATGTATGTATATATATATCCCTTCAAATTGGAGTGTTGACTGCCTAGTCAAGTCTCTGCAGTTTTCTTTGCAAGGTTGTTCAGTGGTGACTTGCCATTGCGACCTTCCTTGGGCTCGGAGAGACAAAAACATCTGCCCAAGGTCACCCAGATAGGTTGGTGCTCAAAGTGGGACTAGAATTCACCATCTCACAGTTTTTCAGCCTTGTGCCTAGAAACATAAAACTGTCTCTCTTACATAATTTGTACTGAGTTTGAGGGGGGGACCTGTAATGGGTAAAGTAAAAAGACAAAACATTGATTTTTGAAAAAAAATGTACAGCGCTGTGATTTAGCCAGAGATAATTCTATGTTGCAAGAAAGAAAATGATGTTGCTGTATTATATGGTTGGTTGAAACACGAAACACGAGTTCCATAAAAGCTTGCTTTCTCATATTACTTTATATGTTTATATCTTATCCTTTTTCATATATGACTCAAGGTGGCAAACATACTCCTGCCTTCTATTTTCCTGCAACATCAAACCTGCCTGGTAGTCCTGGCCAAGAGAGAGAATCTGGCCCATAGATACCCAGCTGTCTTTCATATCTAATGGAACCTAGAACCTACAGTTCCCTGTTTTTAGCCTGCACCTTAACCACTATACTAAACTGGTTCTTATATCCACAATATTTTTTTCTTTCAAGGGATGCACAGGCAGTTCCAAAATGGCATTACAAAAATGAGGGCAGACATGACATCCTAGAAAACATTTCAGCTTCTGGAATTGCTTCCTGTCTAGATCAGCAAAAATTCAGATGATTCATCTTCATTTTTCGAAAAGAAAATGAATAGGACATAGAATCCTGACTACTGTAATTCAGGGAGGGCTGCCAGGTCATACGAGTTCATGAATTATAGGATTTTATGGCTTTAACCAACTGATTCTCAAGAGTTTCTACACAGCTGACAGATTCAGTTAATAGCTGTTTTAGTATTTACTATGTTTAGCATGTAATAACACTGCTATTAGGCAGGCTAATTGTGTACTTGCTTTGCAGGATGGTAAACTGAGGATATTTTTACTAGTAAAACTATTAAAGGCTATAGGATTGTTAAAGGTTCCCCCTCCTCCTTTGCTTCTTCACTTCTAACAGCTTTGTTAGCAAAACCTGGCTATGATTTTTAAATAGCACTGCAGATTTGCTTTCTATAGACTAAATAAATGGTTAAAAACATGTGAAAGATGAGGACTAATTTACTTGAGGTGAGACTTGAATTAGGAATTTCTTTAAATGTTAAATACAAAGTGTTAGATGTTAAATTGTCATATTTTCTGGTAGTCATAATTTATTAAATTTGTATGCTGCCCAACTCTTAACAACTCTGAGTCAGTTCTAATATTTCTTTAGAAAACTTCCCCCAAAGGTGATTTTCAAAGGGCAACTGGACTTTCTTGGTTTCCCCCCCCCTGTAAATGTTTCACTTCTCATCCAAGAAGCTTCATCACTTCTGGCCAGAACCATGGCCTGGATGAATGAGAATCTCCATAGACATCTTTTCTCACTGAACCTTCTATTTCATCAGAAATTGAGAAATAACATGAGTATTTTTTTAGCAGAGATTATAACTGTTGACCGAGAAAGCAATGTGTACCTGTTGCAAGATAAACCTTGAAAAGATAAACGTTTAAAAATAACTCTTGCTAAATACCTGGCAGTTAAATAGTACTATTTTTGCTTGTTGAAAAGGTGTTGCTGGATGTTGTGCCAAGTCAACCATTGCACCATTAGATCGAGTAAAGATTTTGTTGCAAGCTCACAATCATCACTATAAACATCTAGGTAAGAAAATCCATATTATGTGATCCAATATTGCTTATAATGTGTGATCTTTATAATTGGTACACAAATTGAACAAATCTATTTTTTAAATTTCAATAATTAAATATATCAATTGGTCCTTTCAAGTCAGTGTTGACTGCTTGGTTATTAATGTGTTTAGACCTTTAAGATTTTAAAGCTAAATTCTAAATTGGAAGCAACATTGGAACAAAAATTATGATTACGTTTTTTCTCTGATTTTTGAATAAGTATAAATGATTTTTTAAATATTATTTGTTGGAACTTTGAATACATACATTGAAATAATAGAAAATAGTGAAAACGCAAACACAGAAAATAGAAACACATGACAATAGTGTTCAGTCTTTTAATGCTTTGGATCTTTTTTAGTTCAGTTATGATTTGTGGGTGTACTTCTTAATCTTTTACATCCATTTTTCCACCTGTACTTTAATATAGAGATGCTATTGTTCATAATAGCTCAGGAATAACAGTAAATATAAGCCATTAAGATCACAACAGATATTCATTCTAAAATTAAGATTAAGTCAAAATGTTGCTAAAATATGGATGTGTGAGTTTATTTTGCCCTTGCTATTCTACCTTTTTAATTAGATTATCTGCATTATCAAAATTTTGATGAAACCTCTGTTGAATGCCAAGTTGGTCTTTAATTAAAAATAACAATACATCAAGGGGTTTAGTGCAAACTTATTGATTAAAGAGGAGGTATTTCAGTAGCCCATATCAAAATTACCTTTCTTTTCAAGTTATATAAGACAGGATTTTGTAGAATAGTTCCCATAAGTGAGCAATTTAAAATGCTGAGGTGAAAATGATAACATGTTAGTCTGCTCTGTAACACTGACAGGTGTGATTTCTACACTTTGCGCTGTACCGAAGAAAGAAGGCTTCTTAGGATATTATAAAGGAAATGGAGCAATGATGATTCGAATCTTTCCTTACGGTGCAATTCAGTTTACAGCATTTGGTCAGTATAAAAAGGTAAATAAACCTGTGTCTTATTGCTTCATCTATGCGGTATGAAGTGGTTTCAAACTTAAAAATTGACAAAGGATCCTATCATTATAACCTTTTTTTGACAGAATTAAGCAGCCAGATTCTTTATGTACATGGGAAGGGAAATGCCATTGATTTTGCTGCTAAAAAGATTTATTAATCTAAATACATATTGTATTTGTGGGTTCTGTGTAGTTTACCAAGAGTTCTACCTTGCTGAACTCCTAAAGGAAGAATAGCAGAGCAATGATTATGGGTTTATTTAGATAGGAACATTCTTCCAGAGACAATGATGTCCTCAGGCAGTGGGCCAAGTCCTCTGTTTCATTAATTCTGTGGGAGGATATTTCAGAACTCCTTGTTTTCAGCTGATATCCTTGCCCAGCATCACAACTTTTAGTGGGGAGGGACAGAAGACGAATCCTTTCCATAGTACCTCTGTTTTCAAGAAGAAAATCTTAACAGCAAGCTCCTTTTACTGTCTTGAAATAAGTCACGGTTTCTTGACTTATATTTTTGTATCAAAAGAGAACCATCTTTCGGGGTTGAAAAAGAATCAAAGAATCTTTAATTGGCATTATTCCAGAAATCAGCAGGAGGTGCAGCACACAAACAAATCAGATTTTCTTTCATTTGCTTTCAACTTTCATTGACATTAAATGAAGTCAGTATGGCTTATTTCCAGTCAGGTTATTTATGTGTCATGCATTTAATAGCCATTCATATTGAAACTTAATCATTTCATAATGATTTCCAGATGTTTCTAAGAGTAAGCCATAATATGGTTTGTTTGTTATTTATTTGTTAGTGTGCAATCATGATTTATTGCTTAATATTGTATACAGGACCTTCACTTTACAGTAAAAATCGTGCCTTAGAGCAAAGGTCGCTGGGTGTAGTGTGATTACTGTATTTAAAAAATTGTTATTATTGCATATGGTGAGGAGTAATGAACTTTATCTTTGGTATGTTAAAAGAGTTTTTTCCACACTTCAAATGTAATCATTTTGTAGGTGATAAAGAACAGGCTTGGCATTTCTAGTCATATTCATCGGTTAATGGCTGGATCCTTAGCAGGTATTCCTCTTTTTTTCCTTCATTCTCTTTTTCTCTCAGTGTATATGTATCCTTTTCTGTAATTTCTACAATTGTGGGTTTTAAAAAATAAAATAAAATTAAAACCCAGCCTTGAAGTTTGCTTTAATTAGATTAATAAAAAAAAAAGGTCTCCAGAAACATCCAAAATACAGGTAAAAGAGTTTTGTAAAAGGTTTTGAAGACCTGGTTTCTTTCCATTTGCTACAGCTAGGAGGGGGACAGGTATTTTTTCAAGTTATGACTACCGCATTTTTCGGAGTATAAGACGCACCTATCCCCCCCTTAACAGAGGGTGGAAATGTTGGTGCGCCTTAAACACCGAATACAGCAATTTTGGCCTCCTGAAGCCCCGCCCCTGCATTCTCAAAAACGGGGCGTGCAGAGGGTTTGGGAAGCTTGCAGAGGGTTTCTGTGGGCTGGGGGAAGGCAAAAGCTCTAGTTTTTGCAAAAAATGGCCGAAAAACAGGGCATTTGTTTGGCCATTTTTGTGAAAAACGGCCCATTTTTCAAAAAACAGGGGCATTTTTGCCTTCCCCTAGCCCACAGAAGCAGTCTGCAGGCCTCCCAAACCCTCTGTGCATCCTTTTTTTTGCAAAAATGGGTGAAAAATGGACCCATTTTTGTAAAAAACAGGGTGCACAGAGGGCTTGGGAGGCCTGCAAACTGCTCTTGGGGCCAGGGAGGACAAAAACGTTTTTTTTTTTAGTTACTTCTTTGAAATCTTGGTGCGTCTTATACACCAGTGCGTCTTATAATCCAAAAAATATGTTAATTCATTGACCTTTCAAACTGAGGATGCTATAGAATGAGTGGAAACTGACGGTCCTCAAAATTCTGGCTGTTGCACATCCCTATGGTCATGTAGTTGCAATTAACCACCTGGTGTTTAGGATGGTTTTTGTGATGTCCCTTGGTCACCTGGAACATCAAACCTTCCCTGTCAGGTTCCTGCCTGCAAATTCATTGGGAAGCTGTTGGGGGTGGTTTCATGTCACTCCTGCAAGTTGCTCCCACTACTTTTCTCTCAAGCTTTGCTTTGGAGCACAGGATCTAGGGATCTAATATTTTATAGCACCTCTCAACTGCCCATGCTCCATAGGGTGAGTGCCCCACTGTACCCCTTTGCCCTCCAGTCCTCTAGCGCTTGCCTGGGACACCAGCACTCCCCCCTGCACTCCTTGCCTGGGACATCCACCTGTTCTTGCTTAACTATCCTCGTGGTCCTGTGGTTATGACTTCAGATAGGACAGTTCAGATTGCCATTGATAAGCAATGCGATCACTTGATGTTGAGCCGTATGACTGTATTGCTTAACAGAGGGAATTCTGGTCCCAATTGTTGTCGTAATTTCAGAACCACCTGTAGTTTATGAAAAATAAAATTGTTTTCTTAGTGGCTATTTGCACACCTTTGGAAGCTCAAAGAACAAAATGGAACTGAGTTTTCATGTTCTAATCAGAGGTAGATTGCATCTACTTAAGCAGATTTCACCTATAATCACTGTAGCTACTAAAGTGATCAAACTAGATTCCTGGTTTGATTGTTTAAAAATATAGTGCTCGCGATGCATGCCTGTATCTCATTGCCACATTGTTAATGTGTTGCATGAAGAAATACCTCTTTTATTCCAAGCTTGTATATCAAGTGATTTATTCAGTCCAGTACACAAATTCTTGAATTAAAAATGAGAAATGTCTACACTATTCATAGATATTGGTGTGAACATTCTTCAGATGAACCACACACCTTGTGATTATACTTCCATATTTGGGGTGGAAATTGGCGATAGTAAATGTTTTACAGCGTGTGAAAATCTTAACACACAAGAATAGTTTTATGAAAAGTTACAGTGCTTATGCTTATTGAAGCAAGAGGGGGAAAGAAATGGAAGCTATTGCAAAAGAAAGTTTAATTGCCATTACCGCAGCAGTTGACCTAATAAAATGATGACACAATATATCATGCCACATAATAAATATGTGGGATGTCTCCATATTTGTAAGTACAGTGTAAGAACCAATGAGTGTTGTATGGAGAATGAAAAATTCCATTGAAATACCTTTCTACCTTCTAAGATGGATTTGATTTGTGGTGCTAGTGTAATTTTGCACTTTAAAGGAGTTGAGAAATGTTGGAAATTAGCTTTCTACAGTAAGTACCAAACATAGGTAATGGAAGGCACTGAGTTTAAGAATTATCTGAGGAAAATGCCTTGAAAAGCCTATTGTAATGCGGCTGTTGGGAATGGCAAAGGTAAAACTTTATGGTGTGAACTTTCAACTTTGGATTTCCTGTGCCTTGTGTAATTCAAATCCGAGTAGTAACGCTTCATTGGTAGATAATTGCCTTTCAGTTTCCTTTTAGGAAATAAAAAGGTCGAAGCAGAGGGGGGGAAAGCTTAATTTCAATTATTTAAAATATATCCCCCATCACTTTCTAAAGGCATTTTAAGAAGAATTTAAGCTTTCCAAATGCAAAACAGAAAAAAAGTACTGAATACTATTCCCCACTTCCTTATGCTAGATTTAAAAAAAAAAAGTATGTTTAAGAAACAAAAACTTTTAAAATTACCATGCTTTTGTAGATCTACTGATTTGAGCAACATGGAGTGTAATTTTGCAAGCAGTCTAAATCAATCCTTCAAGGTTCTGCATACTATCCATGTGGACTGTCTTAATTTTAATGTATTGCTTCCATCATTCTTATGTCTACAATAAATAGAAATAAAAATCAAATTTCTAAAGCCTTTTTTAAACTTGGGTGCATGCTGATTTTTAAAAAATATTATTAATTTTTGGAAGGTATAACGGCAGTGATCTGTACGTACCCCCTTGATATGGTGAGAGCACGTCTGGCATTCCAAGTAAAAGGAGATCATAACTACAGGGGAATTATTCATGCCTTCAAGACCATTTACACCAAGGTAATTGTCTTTGCTTTTCTTCAGCGTTTGTGGCTTTACAAATACCTGCTTGATGAAATGTGTATAGTTTTAATGAAAGGAGAACAGTGACTGACTATACTAAATCAAAGGAGTCCTTAAAATTACCTGTGATATTTGCAGAATTTACAAAATAAGGCAGTGATACCTAATATAAAGAAATCAGTTGGGGAAAAAAATGGCAAATGGCAAATCAAAACAAGTAAAAGAATGCGATTGTGAAAAGTCCATTGCTCTGAAAGAGAACCAGCTTAACGTTCCTTCAGCTCGGAATCTGAGCATGCCTTTCTCTGGTGAACAGTAGCAGAGCAGTTGCGCAACTCAGGATGGGATTGACTCCCAAAGCAAAGCCTGGACTAATAAATACAACCGCCCAGTTTGGTCATGAAAGGCAAAGAATTGCCTCAAAATCCTTTCTTTAGCACAAGCTTAGGTCACTTTGGAAGATGAGAAGAAAGAGCTTTAAACCAAAGGAATTCTTCTCCCCTGCGCTGTTATTTTCATATACTGTATATGAAATAGGCACACAACTGGGGTGGCCTCTCATAAATTGGAATCTACAGCAGCATTGCTAAGTCCTTTTAGTTAAAAAGGGTAATTATAAAGAAAAATGTCTGGGACGCGGTGACTTGGTGGCTAAGATGCTGAGCTTGTCAATTAGAAAGGTCGGCAGTTCGGTGGTTCGAATACCTAGCACCGCATAACGGAGTGAGCTCCCGTTACTTGTCCCAGCTTCTGCCAACCTAGCAGTTCGAAAGCATGTAAAAAATGCAAGT
>JANHFT010003171.1:206448-218498 GCA_032467955.1 Pseudoxenodon macrops | reverse complement strand
GAGATGAAAAACAGGCCTCCTAGAGGGTCATAGAGGGCAAAAATGGGCCTATTTCCAGCCTCCGGAGAGCCTCCAGAGCCTGGGGAGATGGAAAACGGGCCCTCCACAGCCTGTTTTTGCTCCCAGGAGACTGCAGAGAGGCCTACTAGGCCCAAAATAGGATGCATGGTGCAACGCCGCCCGCAGCCTGTTTTTGCTCCCAGGGGAGTGCAGGCGCCTGAGTGCTGCCTGTCACATCCCCTGTCCATGCCCACCATGGCCACACCCACCCAGCCAGTCATTAGGCCAGAGAACCGGTTGTTAATTTATTTGAATCCCACCACTGCTGGGAAGCCTTTAGTAGTCCATGTTTCCCAACAATTTAGAATACTCATTCTGAGAATAAACAAAAACCAGTTTGTTGTCAGCATTCCCCGGACTCTCTGCAGCTTGGAGGAATTAATGCAGTAGGTCAGTCAACACCGGAATGGGACTGTTCGTCTCCACCCGTCAAGACAAGCCCCATTGCAGCTGACTTCACTGACGCATATCTTCAGGCAGACACTTCTACCATCCCAAGCCAAGATTTCTCCACCCTCATCTTTGTCAGAAACACTAGTTACTGTCAGAGCTTCATTGAACCTCAAAGTGATGCCTTTAGACTTCCCTGGTGATGAGCCAGCAGTCACTACAAAGCCTCATTTTCTCACACAAGAAAAGACAAGGCCTCTTCATTTTTGATTTTCCATCTTCCTGTTTGTCAGAAGGAATCAAAGGCATTGCTAAAACGACAAAATTAGCCTGTCAAAAACAAAATATTCAGTTGCCTTGAAAATCTATAAAACTCCGGTACAGACAGTCCTTGAGTTACGACCACAGTTGGGGCCAAAATTTATCTTGGTAAGTGAAACACTTTGTTAGATGAGTTTTGCCCCATTTTATGACCTGTCGTGCCACAGTTGTTAAGTGAATCCCTGCAGTTGTTAAGTTAGTGTTAGGTTTAATGTGCTTTGGTACTTTGTGAGGTTGCTTATTTTCTTGCAGATGTTCATTACCCGAATATCATCATTCTTCCCTACTTGATGTGATGATGTAAACAACTAAACAACCACACTCTAAGACCCCCAAGAAGTCCATAGTTCAACTTTAGTTAATGTCTTTTATTGGAATTTATTTAATGTATCTATCTTTATACCGATGGTCCTTGACTTTCAATCACAATTGAGCTCAAAATTTCTATTGCTAAGCAAGACAGTTGTTAAGTGAGTTTTGCCCCGTTTTTCTTGCTACAATTCTTAAGTGAATCACTGCAATTGTTAAGTTAGTAAGACAGTTTTTAAATGACTCTGGCTTCCCCATTGAATCGCGAGCTTGCGAACCGGTAGGGAAGGTAAGTAGATTTCACCGTTGGCATAAGGCCTTATTATTAGAGGGACCTCCAATCTCCCACAGTAGATTTCTAGCTGGTTCAATCTAAGAGGCTTGATGTACTCCAGGTTTCATAAATTAGTATTAACAATATCACTCAGACTTATATACTGCTTCATAGTGCTTTACTGCCTTCTCTAAGCGGTTTACAGATTTAGCATATTGCCCCCAACAATCTGGATCCCCATTTTAATGACCTCAGAAGGATGAACAGCTGAGTCTACCTTGAGCCGGTCAGGATTGAACTGCTGGCAGTTGGAAGAATTATCCTGCAATTCTATATTCTAACCATTGTGCCACCATGCCAATTAAACAATGCCAGCTGTTGGGACCCTAGAAATGCCCGTAGAACAGAGGTGGTATTGAGCAGGTTCTGACCAGTTCTGGAGAACTGGTAGCGAAGTAGTTCAGAGAATCAGTAAATACCACCTCTGACTGGCCCCACCACCATCTATTCTCTGTCTCCCAAGTCCCAGCTGATTGGGAGGGAATGGAGATTTTACAGTATCCTTCCCCTGCCATGCCCACCAAGACATACCCACCAAGCCATGCCACACCCACCAAGCCATGCCATGCCCACCAAGCCACGCCCACAGAACAGGTAGTAAAAAAAATTGAATCCCACCACTGCTGTAGAAGCACCTGACCTCTGGAATGAGGTTCCTCCTGAAATTCAAATAGCTTCCACCCTATTGGAATTTTGAAGAGCACTAAAGATCTTCGCTCAGGTTTTTGGTGAAGATGATCGACACCCCTGTCTTCCTTTCTGTTCTTCTTCAAGTTTGTTATCTTTGCTGTTGTTCTTCTTCTGTCGTGTGCTAATTTTGTTTATTTGTAATATTTATGTTCCTAAATTTTTAACAATTGTAAACTACTCAGAGATGCTACATGTAAGGTAGCGTATAAATTTAATTTATGAATGTTGCTATTATAATGATTAATTTTACTGGGTTTATAGACTGCTAGTAAGTAGCTAATTTCCCAGCCTCCATAAACAGGGTTAAAAATAATGCAATGTTTTTTAAATGTGCCTTGAATATCCAGCTTTCTCCCCAAGCACTGAGATGAGGAGCTGTTTTCTGGATGTCTTTTTATTATGAGTTTTCCTTTAGGGTGTCTGTCTTTTATGGGGTGTTGCTATCTTATTGATGGGTTTGTATTAACTCCTATCATAAGTTGCCCAGACATGGTTGACTAGGGTGGCTCAATACATTTGATAAATTAAGTGAAAAGAAAACAAATCAATAATATTACACATCATAGAGCACTAGGAACAATCATCAATATAATCCTAAATCAAAATATGTTGTCCTACTGGAGGGAATACAATCACAGCGTTCCAGCTCCAAAGCCTGAAAGATTCATTGTGTTTTAATGTCTTTCCTAAAAACTGGAAGGGAAGGAGCCAGGCAGATTACATGGGCCAGTTCAAATCAAACAGAAAGACCATTCATGTAAGGTAAGATAACAATAGCAATAGATTTAGCAATAGCACATAAATAACACATACACGTTCTCTTTCTTTCCCTTTTATACCTAAGAAAGTCAAGGTAGAACAATCTTGAGTTTCTTCTGTACTGTTTCCTGTCTTTTTGATTAATAGCACTAGCAATAGCACTTAGCACTTATACCACTTTACAGTGCTTTACAGCCCTCTGTAAGCGGTTTACAGAGTCAGCCTATTGCCCCAACAAGCTGGGCTATCATTTTACCAATCTCAGAAGGATGGAAGGCTGAGTCAACCTTGAGCCGGTGAGACTCAAACTGCCAAACTGCAGTCAGTCGGCTGTCAGCAGAAGTATCCCGCAGTACTGCATTCCAACCACTGTGCCACCGTGGCTCTTTAGACTTATATACCACCCCATATCACTTTACAGCACTTCTCTGGGAAGTCTACAATGTCAGAATATTGCCCCCAACAATCTGGGTTTTCATTTTACTGAGTTTGGAAGACTGAGTCAACCTTGAGTCCTGTCAGGATCGAATTCTGGGCTGTGGGCAGACTTTGCCTGCTAAACTTGCACTTAACCACTATGCCACCAACTAAGATCCAGGTTGATTCAGAGTCGCTCTTTGAGGGTAATGGACAGTTTTTACATATGAGAAATAAATAAATAAACAAAGAGCCACAAATTTCTACCTTGTGGAACAAATGCCATGTTAGCCTATGTTAGTCAAAATGTGGTAGGAAAGTTTATGGCTTTTAATAATATTTGCTAATCAGAAAAAGGGCTGCTAAGTTGCCTCATATTGACCTGTATCAGAATAGGACCTTAGAAGAAGATCAAAAGTTGCTTCTTTGGATCTCTCTCTCTCTCTCTCTCTCTCTCTCTCTCTCTCTCTCTCTCTCTCTCTCTCTCTCTCTCTGCTTTTTTATTTATTCGCTTTTTCCTTTTCCTCTTGTATAACCTTTTCCTTTTCTTTTTTCTTCTACTTTTTCCATAGTCTTCTAAATCTTTGTAAAATCTTCTTTTAATAAAAATTATTTTAAAAAAAGGAATAGGACCTTGAAGGTAAACTTCATATGTGGGTGAACAAAATATATGTCAACTCAATTCAGATGTGAAAGATCAGGTCCACAAGTGAAGATTCAATTACACTGATTTATTTCCACGATGCACAGGAATCACCTCAACTAACATTACCATCTGCTTAGAGTTAGATAAGGGTCGGTGGCACTTACAGAGGGTCAGACTTAGTTTTCTTGTGCTGAGTAGGGACTCTAGATTGATCCTTCCTTTCACCACGCTCCCCCCATCCTGCATTCTCCCACAAGAGGTGTTTTATTATTTAAAGCTAGAGTTCATCCTTACCTGAAAGCAAGTCTGGCGTATAAATAACAGCATCCAGCTAGAAACCAGGAGACTATGAATTCTACTGCCACCTTAGGTTCAAAGCCTGCTGAGTGATCTTGGGCCAGTCCCTCCCTCTTAGCCCTAGGAAGGATGCAAGAACAAAAAGCTTACCAAAAAATCTTGCCAAGAAAATTGTAGGGACCTATCCAGGCATTTATCAGGAGTCAATGCTGACTCAAATGCAAAAGGAAGGAAGGAAGGAAGGAAAAAGAGAGAAAGAAATAGAGAAAAATAAAAAGAGAGAGAAAGAAAGAAAGGGAGGGAGGAAAAAGAAAGAAAGAAAGAAAGAAAGAGGTATGAAGGAAGGAAAAAGAGAGAAAGAAAGAAAGAAAGAAAGAAAGAAAGAAAGAAAGAAAGAAAGAAAGAGAGAGAGAGAGAGGGGGGGAAGGAAGGAAGGAAGGACGGAAGGAAGGAAACCCTGGCACCCAGGAAAGACTAATAGCTTACTTGGTTATCTATTCTGTGAAGGAGGGTCATTTTAAGTGCAGAGTCAAATGGTGAAATGGAACTTCCAGACTTGTGTTTAATGTTGTGATGCTAGGACAAACAGCTATTGTTATGCTGAGCATGCCATGATTTCTGCATTATTGCAGTTTGTACGAACTGCAGGTTCGACCCCTTTCATTCCAAATTGCGTTAAGAGGCTCTACAGTCTGATTTAAATATTTATGAAGAAGAGGGAATAGAAGGAGTATTTCTGGGATACTTCTGGGATACAGTAAACTGGGATAACTCAGTTTACTGTGCCTAATTCCAAGCTGAATGAAGTTTGAAGGAGATCTCTATGGGGGTTTCTTTAGCTTCAGAAGAGGCATCTCCACATGCAAAGCCCTCCAGGTCTTGCACAGGAACCCTTATTCAGATAGTCCTCGACTTACAACTACAACTGGGATCAGAGCTCCATGACTAAGCAAATGAGTCATGCCCACTTTTGCTACCTTTTTAACATGGTTGTTACAAATCACTGCAGTTGTTAAATAAATCACATGGTCATTAATCAAATCCAGCTTCCTCCATGGTCTTTGCTTATTGGAAGCTGGCTTAGAAGGTCACAAGCAGTGGTCACATAACCCAGGGATGCTAAATGCATGTTGATTGCCATGTGCTCTAATTCTGATCACATAACCATGGGGATGCTACAACAGTGGTAAGTGTAAGGTCGTAGTCATAGGTCACTTTTTTCACTACCGTTGTAAGTTGGAACGGTCACTAAATGAATGGTTGCAAGTCAAAGATTACTTGTATGCATAGGCTCTGCATTCTATGAGGAAAGAGCACTAGCCAGATTTTTCCAGCTCTGTGTTACTAGTTGTAAAGTATTACCGAGGTAGCTTTGGATAAAGTATCCAGAAGCTACTACAAAAACGTCAAGTGGTTAGAATGCAGTACTGCAGGCTACTTCTGCTGACTGCTGACTGACTGCAATTTGGAATCTCACCAGGCTCAAGGTTGACTCAGCCTTCCATCCTTCTGAGGTGGGTAAAATGAGGACCCAGATTGTTGGGGAGGCAATAGGCTGACTCTGTAAACTGCTTAGAGAGGGCTGTAAAAGCACTGTGAATAAGTAAATGTAGGCCTGACAGCGGTATCTAAGTGCTATTGCTACTCAATACTGGAGAGTTTTTAAAAAAACCAAAACTCAAGAGGTTTGTATCCCTCCCTCCTTGTCTAAAACCTAGAAATGGGACACTGAGTAACAGGAGGCCAGGTTCTGTGGTTTCTTCTCTTCTCCAACGCTTGCTGCGCTGCTAAGGAGAAGAAGGCCGATGCTGCAGTGGAAACCCTGAATGCAATCTAAGTAGCAGCTTGGCCACAGACCGCCCAGAGAATGTGGGCAGGACGATGACATCACTGGCAGCCAATCAAGAGGCTCCCTTCCAGTTCAGCATCCTGAAGCATCTTTCCCTCCGACTGTTCGTAAAAATCCTGTGGGCCAAAGACAATCCTGGAGCGTGAAGTCCAGAGGAGACAGTGATTTTAAAAATCAGGGTGGAGAGCTCTCTACAGATGGCGCTCGAAGAAGATACGTTTGAAACGGTCCCTATATATATCGTGTTTTCTAGAATACCCCCCTTCTAAGGGTCTTAGGATGCACAAATTTTACTTGCAGAGTTTATCACCTGAGAGTAGGGTGGGAGAAACGATGCCTCCTAATTTATAAGCAGGGTGCAGGTTGAATGAATGTTCGGTCTTTGATGCAATATGGTATCTGTAGGCATATCAAGCTAGGGACGCGGTGGCTCGGTGGCTAAGACGCTGAGCTTGTCGATCAGAAAGGTCGGCAGTTCGGCGGGTCGAATCCCTAGCGCCGCATAACGGAGTGAGCTCCCGTTACTTGTCCCAGCTTCTGCCAACCTAGCAGTTCGAAAGCATGTAAAGAATGCAAATAGAAAAATAGGGACCACCTTTGGTGGGAAGGTAATAGTGTTCCTTGCGACATGACCATGGAGACGTCTTCAGACAGTGCTGGCTCTTCAGCTTTTAAACTGAGATGAGCACCACCCTCTAGAGTCTGGAACAATTAGCACATATCTTTATATATATTTTAAAAAATAGACAAAGGACTATTTTTGAGAAATTAGTATCCATTTGTTTAAATAATGGTCACCCCTTAGAAAAAAGTGATGCTTTGTAAAAATGCTGACCAGATTTGAATAAATGTGTCCTTCATTATAGGATTTTTCACCCCAAACAATTTGCGGCACTAGCAATGAAATAAAATATTTGTTTCTTTTCCCAAATCTTTATGCTGTTGCAGTTAGTAAGTCTTAAAATTATGAACCATCACTGGGATTCATTATTAAGAATTGCTTGATTTTTCCCCAGTTTCTTCAAAAACATGTTCTACTTACACAATCTACGGGATCTAAACTTTGCTTAATGCTTATTTTTAAAAATTAGGTCTCTGCCTATATAGTTCTGGATAATTTTCCTCAATAAATCAATGAATAAGTATAATGATTCTGTCTCAATTGGGTTCTCTTTAGTTTTAGGAGAATAAATTGCATTTTAGGTTGTGTCTATGTAGGAATGTTGAAAATTCAAATGGGCTCACAAAATTGTAAGCATCTCTGCATCTACAACGTCTGTCTGCTAAACCTAGTACTTTACAGTCCCTATTTCGGTCTTTATCCCCTGTAGATGCTTTTACTTTTGTTTTAGGAGTGAAGGAACTAATATAAGAAAGAATGCCTCATTTCTGTTGTAAAATAAATCATGCTATGCTGATTGATAACACAGTTACAGGTTCATGGACAACTGCCCTGAACAGTTTTCATTAGGTCTTCATCCCTGATTTTGAATAAAATCATAGTTAACAGTAATAGTACTTATCCTATACTTATAGCAACAATTGGAACTAGAATTTCTGTTGCTAAGCGATTTAGCTGTAAAGCATGACCACATCACTTAGCGAGGGGGATCCTTACAGTTCTGATTGCCATTGTTAACGTAATTCCAAAGTTGCGAGGCAAGGCAACTTCCTACCAGCTTCCCAGAATGAAAGGAAACTGGCAGGAAGTTGCAAGTCCCAGGCTTGAAAGTAGGTAAGTTGCTGTTGCTGGGTGGAGAGGGAAGGAGCGAAGGGGGTGCATCGGCGTGCCAGGGTTGGAGCAGAGAGAGTGCATGAGAGACAGACGTCGTGGAGGGAGGATCTAAGGAAGAGTCGGTGAGGATGCATAAGAGGCACCATGTTGGTGGGTGAGTGAGGGGTGGTGGTGCAAGTGAGATACCATGGGGTTTGGTGATAACCAACCCCCATGGTATCTCTCTTGCACCCCCCTCACCCCACCCTCACAATAAGGGGGTATGTGAGAGGCCTACATGAGTTGGGGAGGGTGTGAAAGATGGCAGGAATAGTTGATCAATCAGTTATAGGTTGACTTACTTGTAGTGTATCTAATTTGGACATCATGTGCTCTAGATATTAGAAAAGAAAAAAAAGAGTAGAAAGGAGAAGACAAATTATAATGTTATTTTTTAAATTGTCAGCTTGTGGGTAGACAAAATTGTTCTGATACCTGAATTAAATCAGTTCTAGCATAGTGGGGGGTGAAAGATGTTTTGAGTCAAAAATGTTCTGGTAAAAGTATAGGAATTGACTGCTTTTAAACAGGTCTGCCCAACAGATTCCTTGGATGTCCATAGCTTCCAGCACACATTGGTCATGATGGGTGAAAATGAGGAGTGTTGTAACCATATGTATGCATACATGTCTGGGTGGGGAGGAAAGGATAGACTGTATTTATCCAACTTGACATGTACTATAAATACAATTAGACTTAAGAGTAAAGGAATACCTTTCTCATTTTAGCAAGATCTTGCAACCTTGTACTGATATGGTAGGATTGATATGGTAGCTTAATACGTTGCGTTGAAAGATATAGGATAGAATCAATGTGAATTGATAAATTCAGAAATTGAGTAGCCAGTTTATTATTGCTTCTGTCAAGTCAGGTTCTGATTTTAGTGACATTTTTGTGCTTGCGTGTTCCTTCACAGCTACTTTGAAGTGGTTGTGCATGCATATACATGTACAGACAGCCAAAGGCAGTTGTGAAAAAAGTTGTGACTGCTTTAGTGATTCAAGCTGCATTGTAGGACATCTCTTTCAGAAAATATGCATAGCTCTGGAATATAGTATATGAAAAAATGGAAATTAGAGCTTTCTTTTCAAAACTTTTCAGTGTTCATATATATACTTCTCTAAATTTATTTATTATTTGTTTTCTTGCTGTTATTGGCTTTTGCCAAAGGAAGGTGGTATGCAAGGATTTTATCGTGGACTTATGCCAACAATAGTTGGAATGGCTCCTTATGCGGGTGAGTACAACTTGAACATGATTGTTTTTTTGCTGAAGCTCTTTAGGTTTAATTTTGATTTGAAAACTTTTTTTTTGCTTCCTTTAAAATAAAATAAAAAACTTTTTGCACATGAACAATTAAAGGAAGGAACTGCTAGAAATGAAGTTTGGTCATAGTGCATGATGATTTACCTTTCTGTTGTCTTTTCCAATATTTTTAAATTTGTTGGACGTGCTCTCAATTTAGGCATTTCCATAAATTGAAAGTCCTCTACTAAAACATTTTCTACTGTTGACTCTAATCGCAGATGTCTGTATTTTAAAAAATAAAAATAAAAAAGACATTTAAAGTAACCTACATGCTTATCTTTGATTTCTAGCAATATTCTTAACATATTAAATATCCTTACTGAAGACAGTAGTTTCTGCAGCATAATGTGTTGATGTCATAATGCTGATCTCTTGTGATGTCATCATTGCAGTTGCCTCTATTATATATTTATGTCCCAACATCTCCATAAATAAGTAAATCACAGCATTTATGTGATAAAGTTGTGACGTGTTATTTGCTTTTTGAGATCCATAATTCTAGATATTTATAGGGCTAATCTCTTTGTCTGCCTCAGTTAATGCTATTCTGATATATGGCATTGATCTTTGGTCAAAAATTATTTAACCTTGACTATGATTTCTAAATATTTCCTTGTCTCCTTTCTCCTTCCACTAATGGGGAAGATTCTGTCTAATCTAAAAGATAGACTGAAAACTGTTGGCTGGGAACTATATCATTTTTTCTTTTCTCTTTTCTTAAAGGATTTCATATTCCTTTTCTTAATGCATGTGCACACAATCTTCAGAGTTCGCACAATACAATATAGTTTTCTTGGCATATGGCTTGAGTTGTTCTTAGTTGGATGTTTTGTCAGTTGCAGTAGAAGTGACAACCCAAATCTAATAAAATGTTAATTTTCAATTAGGTTCTACCTCTGTATATTAAATTTAATTAGTTCTGGTTTGGGATTGCACTTCGAACCCCCTGCTATGATTGAGGGATGTATATATGTTCTTTTTTCAACTTTGCTAGTAATCTACACTAATTAAATCTCAGAGGTTTAGCTCAGCACTAAGTTGTTAATGCTTTCAGTATTTCTATAAGCATCTTAAGTCCTCTTGGTTTACTGTTGCTTAGACTATTCTGTTTCTTTGGTTTTAATCATAAATGCCAATTGTTTTTTATTTTATTTTATTTTTATTGCAGTCATATTTTAGTACTCTGTAGATCAAAAGTTCCTTTATTATAAGAACTTAATGGTAAAGATAATGGTAAAGACAAGGACAATATTATTATAAAGAGCCTTTTTAAAAGGGTTCTTTTCAAAGGGAATTTTTCTGATAACTTTCCACAGTGCATTCATTTGTTAGGATTGTTATGTCTTTCTGGCATTCTGTAACATTCAAGTAATTTTGTTGTCCATATGCCAGAATATGTCAGGTGTATATCAAGACTGTCAGATGTAAGTGATCGATAAAAATGGAAGTTTGAAAAAATTGAGACATATTTGAGGATTAAACTACAATTTAGGACTTAAAACTAATCGATATATAATGGAACAGAGCTTGCCACATGCACTACTGAGTAGATTTAAATGAGCTCATTCTTTGGCTCAATTGTGCCTATACCATCTATGCAGTTGTTGAGGTAATGTTTCAATTAAAGATATATTTTTTTCCTTTCAGGTTTCTCATTTTTTACCTTTGGTACCTTAAAGAGTGTGGGACTTGCTCAAGCGCCTACCCTGCTCGGGAGGCCTTGCTTAGATAATCCTGATGTCTTAGTTTTGAAAACTCATGTAAATTTGCTGTGTGGTGGCATAGCTGGAGCCATAGCACAAACAATATCGTAAGTTATTCTAGTATTTTACTGCACTTAATGAAGAAATGTTAGGATAGCTTGCATTAGGAATTTTATTTTCTTCACCCTTGAGAAATCATGAAATATAACAACATTTAACCTTCCGTCTGCAAAGAAAGCTCACAGTAGCAGAAGTCCAAGGCAAGACACATTTTCAGTTTCTGTCTTCAATATCCTCAGTAGAAGAGCTATTGCTCTTAGGTCAGTGATAGGGTTTCTTCTTGTGTGCCAAAAATGGCAGCATGTGCGCATGTGCATACCAGCACAGAAACCCCCACACACACTGTGCATGCGCACATCCCCCTGTATGAGTCCCCACATTGGGCCGTTTTTCGCCCTCTGGAGGTTTCAGGAGACTTCCCTGAAGCCTCCAGAGAGTAAAAAAATGGTCCTATGGGCAAACCGGAAGTCCGTTCCTGAACTTCCGGTTTGCCCGTTGGGCCTTTTTTCGCCCTCCAGAGGCTTCCCTGAAAGCTCCTGAAGCCTCCGGAGGGCGAAAAACAGCCGAAAATCAAGGCTGAAAATGAGCTGGCCAGCACATGGATGTGTGTTGAAGCTGACAGGGCAACGCCTCGCGTCCCCTCAGGAATGGCTCCACATGCAACCTATGAGGTTCGCCATCACTGTCTTAGGTTCTGCCCCCGAGGCCATTTCTCTAAAATCAGTTGAAGGGATAAGTTTGCTTATGTGTAATAAAGCTCCCAATCTGCTGTTTTCCTTGTCAGTTTATATGAGGTTTGTGTGTAAATAAACTATTTGCTCCAGATGCAGTTTGAAAAATTGTAGCCTTAATCCTAGCTACAACGCAGGATAGGGTTGCATTTGTCAAACTAGTAAATTGGCAGAGAACACTTGAATGCCACCAGAACGCCAATGAATACAGTAGAAAGCTATGATAAAAAAAAACATATTTATCATAATTATAATTTAACATGGTTTGGTTTACATAAAAGTACTGGAGGAAGATATATAGTGCATATTGTGCCAACTTAGTTACTTTGGCTCTTCTCTGCTAAAGCTGGCATGGCTACCTACTTCTTCTCATTTTGTAAGATAACACACAGATAAATTTAA
>JANHFT010003171.1:164162-175872 GCA_032467955.1 Pseudoxenodon macrops | reverse complement strand
TTATTCCTTGGTTAGGGCTGAATTAAAGCTTCTAAAGCACAGCTGATAGAGAGTAGCAATGAAAAAAGCCTGCAAAGTTAGCTTCACTCGCTAGCGCCTCGTTAGAGCTGGAAAAAAAGCTTCAAAAAAAGCTACATTCAGAATATAAGACGCATCCAAATTTTCAGCCTCTTTTAGGGGGGGAAGAAAGTGTGTCTTATACTCTGAAAAATACGGCAATATGGATCTTAATATGAGTTACTGGTTTTCATTTTGGATATTTTCTTGTACGGTTATCATTGATGAGATCTATATAACCAATGCAAAGGAATGTTTTGTTATTTGAACGTTATGGAGAACTTGTGAGCATTCTTTGTGCTTCCCTTTTAAAAAAAAATAGGTTGGAGAACTTCTGAAGGACTGGAGACGTCTTAATGTTGCCATTACAAGAGCCAAACATAAGTTAGTTATGCTGGGCTGTGTACCATCCCTTTGTCTCTATCCTCCTCTAAAGAAATTACTTCATCATCTGAAGAATGAAGCCATGATATCCTTTCTTTTTCATTTACATATATTGTCTTTTTGGCCAGGCTGCTCAGATGAAGACATTTCAGGCCACCTAAATGAAGATGAAAAATTGTTAAATGTTAATCAACTATTAAATCTAGTCTGAAAGGACAAGGTTGCTTCTTTAGCATTTTCATTTAAAGAGAATTAAACCAGATTTTGGAATCTTTTCTCAGAACATTTGAAATGAATTGTGTTCTGATTAGGCAAAATTAAAAATATTTAGGTAAAAGGAACAATTGGATTCAGCTTTTGCAAAAGTAATGGGAATTTTATCCCTTATTTTTTGGTCTTAGAGCCTCAAAAGTACTGTATATAACAGTGATGGCAAACCTATGGCACGTGTGCTACAGGTGGCATGTGAAGCCATTTCTGAATGCTCGCGAGGCATTGCCCTGTCAGCTCCAGCGCGCTTGCCGCGCTGGCCAGCTGATTTTTCACCTTCATTTGTGGCCATTTTTCACCGCCGGAGGCTTCAGGAGTTTTCAGGGAAGCCTCCAGAGACTGAAAAACGACCCAACAGGCAAACCGGAAATTCGGGAATGGACTTCCGGTTCGGCTGTTTTTCACCCTCTGGAGGCTTCAAGGAAGCCTGCTGGAACCGTCAGGAGGGCGAAAAACGGTGCATGGAGGGGTGCGCGCATGTGCAGTACAGTGTACATGGGGGTTGCATACTGGCACAAGCATGTGCGCTAGCGCGTGGGGTGCCATTTTTGGCACGCAAGAAGAAAAAGGTTAGCCATCACTGGTATATAAAGTGATTGTTTTGAATATTGTCTGCTATCTTCCTACACAAACATTAGCTAAAAGCAGAGGTGGGTTCCTATTGGTTCTCTCTGGTCCTATAGAACTGGTAATAACTCCATGGTGATGTCACGGAGCCGGTTCCATCGGTGTCTCCGTGGGCGCCGCCATCTTGGATTTTGCTTTGTGCATGCACAGAAGCTAGTTTTTTACTGCTGCGCGTGCGCATATGAAGCGTGACCCTGAGCAAACTGGTAGCAAAAAGAAGCAGAACCCACCTCTGGCTAAAAGGACAATGGTTTTTAAAAAATAATCTCTCTGGAGCTGCTGGTGCTTTGGGAGCTAAGAGAAAGGCTAGTCTAGCTAGCAGGAAGAATTTGATTTTGAGAAAGACAAAATTCTCTACCAAATCAGTGTCCAAATGTATGCAATAAGGTGCTATCGCATCACCTGCCCTAGAGCACACTATTCTTAGGACACTATTGCACTTGGTAAGCAAATGGGGAATTATTGCTGACCAAGCCATCCACCTAGCACAGAAGTGGTTTGCTTTCCATTTGCTTGCTAGAATAGTGCAAAATGCGTGTGGAAGGAACCAAGAATGCCCCATTAACTGGAGAACTTCCAGTATTACTTAGTGTAAGAGATGGGATGAAAGGTTGGACAGCTGGCAAGCTTACCAATCAGTTTCTGTCTTGGATGTAGCACCAATTTTGACTATCACAAAATTAACCCCACCTTCCTCCACTCCTCCCATCATCTACCTCCAGTTGGAGCAAAAACTCCTTGCTACTTCTAATACCATTTCCTTGCTTTTGTGGCTTGAAGGAAGCATTAACCTGGTTGAGGAAATCCCATTTGGAAGCTGAGTACTCTTCACTCATGCATAAGAGAAGACTTTGATAAGGGAAAATTGTATTTGCATTGGAATCCATCTTTCCATCTACGGAGGCAATTTTAGCATTTTCTGCTCATGAAGGCTTAGGTTCACTGTTAAATCAGAGACCCTAACCTTTTAAGGCACTAGGGATTGGTTCCATTGAGGGCGTGGTTTTGCACACTGCTTGCATCCTGTGCGTGCCTGGATGGGGCTTCATTTGCTTGCATGGCCCAGTTCCTGGTGGGCCATGGACCCTCAGCCCGGGGGTTGGAGACCCTTTGTTAAATGTTATAGAAACTGGATTTAGGTAGAAGTGGAACCTTTAGTAGAGATGGAAACGCTGCAACTGCTGATAACAGGAGTAAATATGGGGTTTATAATTATCTGAAAAGTATGCAGGCCAGGGCATTCTTACATGGGACTAAGTCTCTTAAACATATTGGCAGCAATAATTGTGTTCCTTATGTGTCTTTTTTTAAGTTAATGACACATTTTAAACTTGATGGGAATTTAACAGTTCTGAGAAGATGCTTCCTCTTGTAGCTCCATGTTCTGCTTCATTTTATAGGTAGTCCTCACTTACTGACCGCAGTTGGGACTGACACTTGCTAAGTGACATAGTTGTAAATTGAAACATGTGGCTGCCTGACTTATGATTGCAGTTTGTCCCTATTGGCTGTGTTCTTTAAGTGCATCACCCACTGTTCTTAAGTGCGACATCATGTAGCTGTGACTTGCAACTTTCTGCTTTCCTATTGATTTGCTTGTTAGAAGCCAGTTATGAAGGTTGCCAATAATGATGATGGGTAGCTGTGACGGTCATAAACGCACACCAGTTTCCAAATGCCTGAATCACAATTACGTGAGTTTGAATGATCATTGAAGGAATGGTGAATTAGTGTGGACTACCTGTATATGTAATGATTCAAAATATGGGATGGTGTAAGTCAGATACCTAAATATTACATAGGTTAAGCATTAAAACCTGACACAATTTTCATAGTACTTGAACTAAAAGCATGTTTTCCTTAATGTTTCTTACATTTTCAATATTCCTTTAGGAGCATATGAACATGTGT
The DNA here is from genome assembly GCA_032467955.1 of Pseudoxenodon macrops. Taxonomy (NCBI): domain Eukaryota; kingdom Metazoa; phylum Chordata; class Lepidosauria; order Squamata; family Pseudoxenodontidae; genus Pseudoxenodon; species Pseudoxenodon macrops. The sequence continues at coordinate 172,623 of JANHFT010003171.1, read as the reverse complement.
TACATTGTAAACTCTTATGACAGACAAACACTGAGGAGAAAATCTTCACTAATATGAAGCTGATACACTGAATTCTGCCAGAAGGTGCTAAACTGGATTGTTCCAGCTTGTAGTTTTACACACTAATGATGCCATAAATAGCTTTTGGGGAATTTTAAAAAATAGAGCTTAAAAGGATTATCACAGTATGTCTATTTGTATTTTTCCCATTTTGAAAAATAGTATCTAATTTGAGTATTTAGAATTCCTTTGATCAAGATTTTGTGCTCACAAGTGTGAGTAGCTTTAGCCTTTTATACAAAAATCTTAAAAGTATTCAAATTTCATTTCTCACTTTAGTTAAGCCTGAATTGATCCAAAACTTCTACTGTCAAAATTGATTTGTTTGTAGTATATCTTCCTCTATGCATATAACTATTCAAGAAACCTTCTAGACGTTGTTTAAAGCCTGATCCCCACTTAACTATGATTCCCCCCACATGTTAAACATTTTAAGAGAAATATTTATTTGGAACTGCAATGATGCAATTTTAGTAAGGATGTTTGAAATGCTACTTTCTTCTCTAATGCTAACATAACTTTTTGGGAAATAGAACTGTGTACCTTGAGCTCATTGGATGTTCTAATGCCATTTACCGAAGCAGTGTATACATTCAATTTTATGTGTACGGAAATATATCTTACACCAAAGCTACCTCTTGGATGATATGTTTAACTTTCATTTGGATTTGATTGTTGTACTAAGCCCCAAACTACACTAAAATCAAATTCTTTTCTATGTATATTTTTGTAATATTTTTTACCTCGTGTATTAAATTCTCATGTTTTTGTAGTACCTGTAATAAAATTAATGTGATATATATACATTTGCATTACTGGTATATCTTATATTATAAATCCCATCTGCCATTAAACTGTAGGTGAAACTTATTTTTTAAACGCTGGTTTGGCATCCTTGAAAGCAAGAAAGATAGGACCAGTTGCGGCCTTGTTTCTGTTAGTCGTGCTTCCTTTAGGTTCAAAACCGGAGATTGGCCTTTAAAACGGCACCCGGCTGTAGCCGGGAACCGACTCTCCTGCGCGGCGATTCCAGCGCCATGCAATGCCGCGTCGGTCCTGGCCTCCATCTCAGTCCTCCGACCGCGAGAGGCGCAGCCACCCAGGCTGAGGGAAGCGGGAGGAGGCGGAGGCGATGGGCGATGAAGAGGGCTGGAAAAGGGCCGTGAAAGCAGCCAAGGCTGGATCCGCGCTGAACAGCTCGGGCAGCTGCTACTCCTCCTCGCTGGCCATGGGTAAGGAGGGGCGGGCGGGCTGGCGGGAGACCGGGCTGGGCGGGGAGATAGGAAGCCGGGAGAGCGCCTTCTGGCTCCACCGGCATTCCCGAGGCGCCTGAGGCGGTGCTGTTGCTCTTCTCCGCTGGCTGGAGTGGAGGCTCCCCCCCCTCCCCCAAAATGGCTGGAGAGGGGCTGCAACCGAGGCCGCCTTTCCAGCGACTGCCCGGTACCAAAAGCCAGTCGGCCGCTGCAGGTACCACCTGCCTCTGCACCGTCAGCCCCTCGGGTGTCTCTATACGCATCTCTGGTTGCGTGGGGAGGGTCGGAGTCCGCGGTCCTCGGGAGACCGCGCCGGCAACGCCTATCCAGGCATCGCGCCCTGCCTTTCATCTCGCAACGCGGCTTCCAGGCCAGGTGGTTCTTCCCGGGTTCTTCCCGGGCGCGCGTGGCGCAGGATCTGGCGCTGCCGGGTGGGGCGGGATAAGGTGCCGAAGCGGCGGGGATCTTCCCTTCTGCCTCGTTTTCCTCGCAGGGTTGTTCTCCCCGAAGCAAGTGAAAAAGGTGGGGCGCCACGCGGGGATCGCGGTCCCTTTTGGCTTTCCAGAGCCCGAGACGTTGCCGGGAGCTTCGGAAGAAGGGCGGCTCCTCCCCCGCAGCCTCAGAAATCGCTTTTGCTGGGCGGTTTTTTTTTTTGCCTGGGGCTTTGCAAAGAGCCTCAAAGTTCTCACCTTATTTCCCATCCCAAAAAAGGAAAATCCAGGGTGAAGATTAACGATATAAATGCGTTAAGAACTTTCATTTTGGGCATCTGAGCTGGTTCACCCATGAAGGAAAGTGCGTGGGGGAAAAAATATTGACAAAATTCATTTTAGTTCCCCTCAAAAGGAGGTATTTGTATACCCCAATTCACTACTAATTGATCTGTGATCCCACTTGGCTTTTGAGGGTGAGGAATCTTTCAAAAAGTGGTTGTGCTCAGGAGGGAATCAAAATTTGATTTTTCAAGCAGTGCCGAACATCAGCATATTAAGTATGCCTTATACATTTTCTCCCTAGTATTTTTTTATGATTTCTCTTTCCACATTAAGAGTTGCAGGCTGTTGATCAACCTCACAAATGACTTTGAGAGTCACCCCCACATTTTCCAAGGGCAGATATGGGGCCCTTCTCTCCCTATGAACGCTCAGATGATAGTTTTGAGTCTGGTTCTTCCCAAGCAATGTATCAATTATTTTATCCATACAATTTTATGAAAAAACAAGGCGGCTGTAAGCCATTAGGATTCTGATTTGAAGAGAGGGGATCTGTTTTGCAGTTCCCCACAGCAAAACAGATCCCCTCATGGGCTCTTAATTCTGGAGCCTAAATCAATGTAGCCTCCCTTGTTTTAATATCAGGCACGCGTGTCCTGCCAAGGGAAAACGATATAATCGGATGCAGTGAGGGCCAACAGGGCACAGAGTTGAGAGGACATTGGGCCAAATTATGGAGATTTGCTTATTGGTTGTCCCTTAAACCCCAAACAGCATATTTAACTGCCTTGTTGCTAGGAAATCACCCTTCCCTTGAGAGCTTCCAAAATCACTCTTTGTGGATTCCTGGTTGCCAAGGAATGCTGCCTGGTTGGGAAAGAATATTCCCACCACCTGAGTCTCCTGATCTGGCCAGGGTTATTTTCAGCAACAACGATGATAAACATATTTGGTGATAGCAGAAAATGGTAAACAATCATGTGGAATAATAATAAAAAGTCTGAAAAGTGAACGTTTCCGTATCCAGAGACAGGAGAATAGAAAAGAATGAACTGGAGAAAAATCATAAAATAGAAAGATCTAAGGGTAAAGATCTAAGGGTAGAAGCAGAATGGCTGTGGGAAAAGAAACCCCAAACATCTGGAGCATTAGTAAAACATCATCCTCGTTGACAAATTCACCATTAGTTGATTGCAAAAGGCAGTTTTACTTGCAACAGCTTACATCCTGCAATGATATCTTCAATGCCATCAAACAATTTCTGCCTATCCCAGTTCTTGGGAAGGACTCAATAGGTGGATAAACATGTCCTCCTTTCCTTCATTACAAACATAATGATTAGGTTAACTGTGAGCCACAAGGTAAATACTTTATTTTAACCAGTTGGTTTTAGTTTAAAACCATAACATAAAACACTCAATTTAAGTGTAAATCTCTTCTCTGAGATGTCAACATTTAAAATTCATAAACCAACTAAAAAGACAAAAAATAATAATAACCATACTTCTCCATACTGTGAAATGGATTTATTCTAGGAAATAACAAGTGTCACATGATGTGTCATTGTTAAAATGCTGTCAGAAAACTAAAGTGGAATAGGGTTTTAGCTAATATTGCAACATTGTTGATACAACTTCTTACTGCGGGCTTCACTGGAAATACCCCATATTTCTTAGCACAGTACCCTCTGTTGCTTTGATGTTTTTTCCCCCTTTCACTTTCTTAGATTTGGACATAGCTGTTGTGCCTTAATCAATAAAATATGTTCCTTAATCAATTATTTCTCTCTTTCTCTCTCTCTCTCTTTTTAAGCTGTGAAAGACCCCCTGGCAATTGAAAGAACAAATCTATTGAATATGGCTAAACTGAGTATAAAGGGACTCATTGAATCTGCTCTAAGCTTTGGCCGAACTCTTGATTCTGATTATCCACCTCTCCAGCAGTTTTTTGTTGTCATGGAACACTGCCTCAAACATGGCCTGAAAGGTACAGATGGTATTTTGGGGTGATTGAGTCTTTTCATCCCATTTTTGTTCGATATTTGGCCATTTGAGAGGGCCAACTTCGACTGACTACTGTCAGGGTTCCCAGTAACACAACTATAGGAATCAAAACTCAAAGTATAGATTTATTAGGCGTGTCATATTGGCACATCTGGGGAAACCCAACTCTAAACCCCCCTCGGGTTTCCCCTTAGTTAAAAGGAAAGTTTTCTTTTCCCTGCCCATGCAATCCATCACATGGCCCAATCAGGTCACAGTCCAAGGGTCACTTGGTCTCAGATCCCACCTCTTCGCACCTGGTGGGAAAGTCATTGGTTCTCAGAGGAAAGAATTTTCTTTTGGCTACATTCCCCAAAGAGGTGGGTTCTACTTACCTTCCCTACTGGTTCGGGGTTGCGCCGGAAGTGCACATGCACGCGCCCTCATCACTTCTGGGTGAAAACCAGAAGGGGCTTTGCACATGCGCAGAAGGTTGTTTTTTGTCTGATTTGAGGCTGGAGCACCAATTTTGAGCCACAGGACCGGTTCGGGCGCGTGTCCAGCCAGCTGTCATTGCCGGTTTGGCAAGTGGGGGGAAATTCCCGCTACTGGTTCTAGTGAACCAGTCCGAACCGGCAGGTGTCCACCTCTGAGTCCCCAGCTATCTCTACCTCCGCCCTCCTGTTCCTACAGCTCGACCAATCTCCACTGTGGCAGCCCTGAAGGTGCCAGGGGAAAATGGTTCCAGGGCTGACCGCTACTTTATTTGCATTGAGAAATAAGTATTGTTTTAAATCACAGCGTATATCAGTGTTTCTCAGTCTCAGCAACTTTAAGATGTGTGGACTTAACTCCCAGAATTCCACACATCTTAGAGTTACTGAGGTTAAGAAGCACTGGTACAGATTGCTGCGTGCTAGGCTACCCATGTTTACTTTTATTTTCCTGCAGACTTAGTGCAAATTTACTTTCTAAATCAATTCAGAAGAAAGCTGTGACTTCCTCCTTTGAGTTCCTCAGTATTCAAGAGAGCAATTTTTACTTCATTGCCAGTTTTACTTCATTGGATTCTGAATGACTTATGAATTTGGTTCATTTGTTTTGACCAGCTAATTCCCATTATTTCTTGGCTGTCTAGAGGTGTGATCTTGGCTTTTTCTTACTTTTTCTTCACTTGTTATTGGGCACAGTTGTAAGTTTCATGGCTGGCTGCAGTGGCTGCAAAAAACAACAACCACTGACACATCATTAAATTAAACTTAATGCTCTATAAATAGAAAATATTAATGTTTACAAACATCCCCAAAACAGGTAGTTTTTAATTTACAACCATTTGTTTAATGACTGAAGTTACAAAGGCACTGAAAAAAGTGACTTATGACTGTTTTGCACATTTAATGACCATTGCAGAATTCCCATGGTCACAGACATGTGCCACCTGGCATGTATTTACGACGGTTGCAGTGTCCTGGGGTCATGTGATCATCTTTTGCGACCTTCTGACAAGTGAGCAAAGTCAATGGGAAACCCAAATTCACTTAACAACTGTGTTGCTAATTTAAAAGCTGCAGTGATTCACTTGACTAATGAGGCAAGAAAGGTTGTAAAAATGGGGCAAAACTTACCTAACAAGTGTTTTGCTTAGCAACAGAAATGTTGAGGTCAGTTGAGGGCCACCTGTATTTGTATGTGTCTATCCAGTAAGTATCTCAGATGCCTAGGGAACAAACATATTCAATGTTCCAAGAAAGTAAAATAGAGTGTAAAAAGTCAAAATGTGTTTATTTTTCTCTCCTAGTAAAGAAATCTTTTCTAAGTTATAATAAAACAATATGGGGCCCTCTGGAACTTGTAGAAAAATTGTATCCGGAAGCTGAGGAGATTGCTGCTAGCGTTAGAGATTTACCTGGTCTCAAGTAAGTTGTTATACTGAAATATTTTCTTCACTGCTTCCCATACATAAATCATGAGAATGAAATGAACAAGAATCCATCTTCCACAGTTAAAATGTATGCAACTTTTCTTAACCTTATAGAATATTCTTTAGGTGAAATAATGTTGCTATTCAAAATTGTAAGAAAGGAAGACATTGGGTTTTATCTGATGCAAAGAAGGTAAAATAATCTACCAGATTTAGATTATTTGCCCATTTATTGTCTAAACTGGCAGTAGCTTTTTCAGGTTTTTGAGGTAAGGTTTCCCAATTAATACCACAGAGTGCCAAAAATTGAAGCTGGGATCTTATTCATCCAGAGGTCTATTCTCCCATTGAGCTGTATTCCTTTGCAACAGACAATGCTCAAAAGGAGACCTGATAATGGGAATATTCGTGCTAAACTACAATCCATCAATCTCTGACCCAGCGGAAAAGTTGGGTTGTGTAAAATTTGCTATTCTGATTCCCGAGCCCTATTCTACTCTGATATTAAGACCAGACACTGGAACATTCCTGTTTTAAAAGAGGTTTTTGTTGCATGTTTCATCTGGCATTGTCTGATGGGGAAGCAACCATCCATCACTCCCTAACACGAAGTAAGCCAGACAGGTGCTTGAAATGGCAGATCCCATCAGAGTTCAAGTTGCCCCAAATAGCCATCTCAGAGGTTGTAAATGGGAAGGAGGGTTGCAAGATGAAGTGGAAACAAGCGAACTCCATCTTTGATTAGTACTGGAAGAGAATGACAATGCTGGCAGCAAGTCTACTTGTCTTTTTGTGGTGGATCTCAGCCCTGATCATGTATGGAACCACATTCCTGATGGATTATGCTAAAATTGTGTTGAGAGAAAGTGACTTTGAGGTGGTTCAGTCATGGGGTGAAATATGGATATGGCTTAACCTTTTCGAAGCTTGCTGTCAGGGTTCTGACGGATGCCCTAATTAAATCATGAACCTCGAGCCAAGCTTCAAAAGAAATCCAGTTATTTATTAGGAGCTTCATGTCTGCATGTTCCAGGTGAAGCCAACTCTGACCCCACATAATTTACGCCCCAATCATGACCCTGTTTCCCCCCTCCCCCCAGGATGTGTCATCAATCACATTCACCAATGGAGCGATTTCACGGGTTGTAGAGATCACTCCCCTCGGCCATTGGGGGTAACCCTGGGAGACAGCCTTGAGAGAGATATGTCTGGAATGTACTTCTGTTTTTGGCTGCCGTGCTGCTTCGTCGGTTTCCCATCCCCCTTGCCTATGGCAACTCAAGAGCAGGCCAGGGATGCTTTGCGAGTTGACACTTTCAGTAGAATAGAGTTCTATGGAGTATAGTCTGCTTTGGATGTGCCCCTCCAAGTCTCAGTGATTCACCCCTAGATGGAATGACCCGGCCTTTGATCTTACATCAACTGCCCATTGCAGAAACTGCAGGGTATTCATTAATCTGTTCTTCCTCTGAAAAGACCAAAATGGGATGGTATTTGCCCAAGACAAATACAGAAGAGGACATTATCTTTTATTTTGTGTCTTTTAAGAGTTGTCAAGTACATGTTTAAATCAGAAGGTTTTTTTTTTTATAAAGACAACTTTTTGTTGAGAGTGTAAATTGGCTAAAATTGAATACTGTTCCAAATAAAGATGGAAAATGGCTTAATCCCTGTCTCTTTGTTGGAAGGCCCATTCACCAGGGTTAGAAATGACAGCTATGCTTAATGTGTCTCTGTGCTGTGAACTGTTCCTGTTTTTAAACCAGGACTTCCTTAGGACGCGCTCGGGCTTGGTTACGTTTGGCACTTATGCAGAAAAAGATGGCTGACTATCTGCGATGTCTCATCCTTCGGAAAGATCTCCTCGGGTGAGCCCTTATCCAGACTTATTAAAAATCAGTGCTTTGATTGTGAGCGGACTTGTGCACATCGATTGCGTTGCATTGGAATTCGAACTTAGCTAAAATATTTATTTTCTTAGCTAAATAAAACAGCTGACATTACATTGCTTCTAGCTGGGAGCATTTCCCTTTTCTTCTGAATTATAAATGTCAATAAGATGTTCTAATTGATTGACCTGACATATTTATTTTTAAAAGTTTTGGTAGAACGAAAAAGAAAGGGGACATTCTAAAGATGATTCAGGTTTTGACAGTAGTGTAGTATAAACCAGAAGTCAACAATGTAATGCCTGTGACATTCCCAAGCAGCACTTACCACAACAATGGCAATAATGTATTCTTTCTCTTTTGCTGTTAAATATATTCTGCAAATTTACCGTATTTTTGGGAGTATAAGACGCACTCCCCCCTCCCCTAAAAGAGGCTGATAATTTGGTTGTATCTTATACTCCGAATGTAGCTTTTTTCAAAGCTTTTTTTCCAGACCTAACGAGGCAAATGAAGAGTGAAGCGATCTTTGCAGGCTTTTTTCATTGCTACTCCCTCGGAAGAACTTTTTTTCAGCCCTAAGTCTTTGCAGGCTTTTTTCATTGCTTCTCTCTATCAGCTGTGCTTTAGAAGCTTTTTTCCC
>JANHFT010003171.1:121686-146680 GCA_032467955.1 Pseudoxenodon macrops | reverse complement strand
CCTTGTAACAGACGTCCTTGCATTAAAACTCAAGATCAATCCCCTTTCAACCTTCTTTACTGAAGGTTTACCCGATGGGTTTTTTTAAAACAAATTTTGCTAGGGATTGACAGTGTTTTCAAAAGCAAGATTCCCCTCCAAAGTGAGGCTAGTGCCATGCCTGAAAAAGCTCAGTGCACCGAGTCGCTTCACACTTCGATTGTCCTTGGAATGTAGATGATCCATGGGAAGATTATCCGTTTCCCTTTTCCTTAGAAACAAATTTTGGAGCAAATTGTGGATGAGATCAGAAGAGAAGTGACAGGAAACGTCTAGGTGGATTGCTCTGCCAGGCAGTATATATCTATTGTCGGGCCTTTCTTATCCGCTCTCAAACCTGGGTGGGAATCCAGCTATTTACATAATACCATAGATATTACATTAGACCAGTGTTAATGACCACAGAACTGATGCCAGAGAAGCCAATTAGACCAGTGTTACTCATCTTTGGCAACATGAAGATGTCTGGACTTCAACTCCCAGAATTCCCCTGTAAGAAATGGTGGCTGAGGAATTCTTGGGAATTGAAGTCCACTCATCTTTATCTTGCCAAGGTTAAGAAATACTGTATTAGACAGTCAGCGACTTTCCTTGGCACGTATTGTATTGAGCCTCAAATACACTGTTTGTGTCCTGAGTTAAATCATCCAGAGTTCTGCACCAGTAGGAGACGAAAGTCAAAAAAAGTCAAGATGGTGGCTGTGACCACATGGATAGGGCCAACATTATGGTTCTTTTCACTGCCTTTGAGGTTGTCCCTGTGCCCTTTCTTTCTTTGGTGAAGCCAGTTGGCTATTTGAAGTTTGGTTTTTCCTTTTCAAAAAAAATAATCAAATCCATAAGACCTTAAATGCTCAGCATTCTGTATGTATGAAACCTAAAATATGTATCACTCTGCCATGGTGGCGCCTGTTTATCATGGATCCCTAATAAAAACATGGAGAAATTTACCGATGTTTTGTGGTGATAGTGAGATGCATAATTTGAATGTGTAGGCATTGTCTGCGTCACTCATTTGAGTTAGTGAGTTTATCCCCAAACTTTGTTTTCATTTAGAAATGTTCTATTTCCCCATTTTTTCCCCTTTTATTTGTCTTCATCCTTTACATCCAAATTCTAGCTTCAGTTTTACCCAAAGTTGATTTGAATTACACCAGATTGCAGCAAGCAGAGAAGGCTCACATGGAAGCAGACAGTGAGGACAAGAAAGTTAAACAAGATTATATGAATAAATCTGAAAGTCTTCAGAAAGAAATTACCCAAAAGGAAAACCAAGTGTAAGTAACATTTATTTTGGGGAAACTGGAGTACTTTTAATATTTTATTTATAATAATTATAATAATATTATAAACATTTTAATATTTATATAATGTCAGCATATACTTCTACTATATCAACCATTTACCCTGTCCTGGGTGTACAGTATTTTTCCTTGCAGAAATGTGTGTATACTTTTAAGATATTATTTCATGGAAAGTATTAAGGTGCAGGATTAGGAACAGGAAACAGTGAGTTCTAGTCATCCCTTAGAATATTTCTAGGTTGGCCTCTCTCCCGCAGCCCAACCCACCTCTCAGGGCTGTTGTTGGAAGAATTACACCCTCTGTCTTGAATTAAACAAAGGTGAGGTACCACTCAAATAAATACATCCACATATGTATTTCAGCCATTGCCTTTTAACACTTTTCTTTCTCAAACGAATTCCCTAAGAAAGACCGTGATTTCTACGCCTCAGTGAATTCTTTATCCATTTTTATCCCTCCTTTACTTTATAAGTAACTCAGGGCAGTGGACCTGCCTAATAATCCTATTTTCCCTAATCAATGACCTGTGAAGTGACTTAGACTGAGAGGGAGAGATAGAGTGGCCCAAAGTCACTTGACTGGCTCTCAATCGCTAAGGGGGAACTAGAATTCACTATCTCTTGGTTTCTAGGCCAGCACCTTCATCGCTGCACCAGACTAACTCTCCTACCGTACATCGATAATGTATCTTGAGTGGAATAGTCATTAAATGGTGAAGTCGAAAGGGACTTTCGGGGTCTTCTAGTTCAGCCTCTACTTAGAACAAGAATTTCGGACCATCCCCCAGGCAAATTGTTGCCCAGCCTTGGTTTGAAAACCTCTGGGGATAGAACACCACGATTCCAGGAATCAGGATGTTCCATCGTTTCATAACTCTCGTGGCCAAGAGAGAGAGTGTTATAGAGAAAGACTAAACTTATAAAAATCCCACTCAGTGGTTCCTGTCCTACTTTTGAGAATAAATCCACAGCTTCTTTCCTGTGATATCCTGAGAAGCACGGGAAAAGGGCTGTCACGTCTCAACCAGACTGAGGTCTATTGAACATATCAAGTACCTATAATTAGATTTATGCCATGATTTAAAGGAGGTGAAATATTTATCATGTAGTTTATGGCACTGGTTAAAAGATTACATACATTAAAACGAAGCGAACGCTTTGAAAACATTCTTCCAGCTTGAATGGATTTTTAAAATATTCCATATTTTTAGGTGTCAGTTGGAGACGGATTTGAAAATAGAAAGAGAATGGAGGCAAACCATGGAAGAGGACCTTAAAAAGGAAAAAGAAACGACTTGTTTTCTACAAACAGAGACTCAGCAAATCATTACGTTTAAAAAAGTAATTTCTCAACACTTGAATCCTGATTAAAAACAGTACAGGGACAGGGTAAACCAGAAAGTGCCTTTGCAAGCTTCATGAGGTGGGTGTGAAGGGGATCTGGGTGAAGGGCCACAAGGCTGCCGTACAAGCAGGAGGGGCTGTGGGAGACCTCCAGGATGGCAGCTGGCAGAAGAATTTTTTTGCCTGAAGCTTCCCTTGATAGAGGCTGCAGACATGGAAAATGTGGAAAACTGAGTCTTTGCGGTGGAAAGCAAAAATATTATTTTCAACCACTTATACATGGGGGGGGGGAGAGGGAAATCGTGATCGGGACCTCCAAAGATATATTAAAAATGCCTAATATTCACTAAATGGTGTAAGGTGAGCTGATACATTTTGTTTAGAAATCGGGGCCTTTTGTTTCACCCAGAGGTGGAAATGAAATTGCTTTCATCAAATGTGAATATTCAGAAATAGTATACTTTTCTAAGCCTATCAAACTTCACATTAACAATCAGTGCTTACTAGCATTTCCTTCTCGATATTTTACAGAATTAATGTGGCATTCTTAATTTTCATATATTGGCATCATGCAGGGGGCCATTAAAAACAAAGATGGCTGCAACTACACGATCGAAGCCTAGTCATGTGATGAGAGCCATCTTGACTCTTTTTGACGGTCTCTGCATACAGTCTGTTATCTATCCCATTATTTTGGGGCTGTGATTCACAGTAGTTCTATGTTTGCTCAAACAAGTATGCTCTCAGTTGGGACATTCCTGGAAGTTATTATTTTATTGCTATATCTATATTGCTTATCTCTAAAAATTCTCGTGTTCTATTCCTCACATTACTTAGCTTGAGCAAACTTGTCATCATTTTATCCTTCCTCTTTTAAAAAAAAAATATTCCATTGTCTTTTGCTCCACCCGTCTTTATACCTCTTATGACTAAGAGTACAATTTTTCCAATATTGTTAATGCTTTCCTTGACTCAGTTGATTAGATCCGCACAAGAAGAGGCTTGTACATACAAGGAACATGTGTGAAAAGCATGGTGGGAGATTGGTCTTATTCAAAGACGTATTTTATGTTTAGCTGTCCACAATGCAAAGTAAACATTTTTGTTGAGTTACGGTTATCCATCCATCCATCTATCTCTATCCGTCCATCCATCCAAGCATTTGATAAATCAGAATAATTTTGTCTTGGAATGATGAGAAATCACTTGATTTTTTTTCTGGATTTGAAGTCTCAGGGTGCTGGCTGAAGATATATTGTTTCACATCACTCCCTAGAAACAATTGTGCCTCAGTTGAGACGCTTTTCTTGTTTTCTTCTGTCCTAATGCTTTTCAAACCTTGGCAAATTTAAAGACGTGTGAACTTTAGTTCCCAGAATTTTGCAGTCAGCATGCTGGCTGGGGAATTTGGGAGTTGAAGTCCACACATCTTAAACTTGTCCAGGTTGAAAAGCATGACCTATCCTGTTCTGGCATAAAATGAATCCTTATTCCTTCACTGCCTCTGAATAATAGTTTGTGGGTATCAATATGTGATAATCCGGCTTTCATTGAGCCCCTATTTGAACCAAAGAAATGCCTGATATACATTTCCCAATGTCAATTATCGTCGTATTTTATGTATCAATTAATGATGTTTGTTTCTATTTAAGGAATTCCTAAAGTTACAGGGGAAAAACAAGCAGTTGAAAAATCTTTGTCATGATCAAGAAGATGCTCTCCAAGAACTAGCCGGCAAACTTAGCGAGTAATTTTCTTTTTCTTTTTTTTTTAGGGAAGAGGCATAATTATCCGGGTATCACATGTGTAATGGACTAATTAGGAATCATTTATAATTTAAGCATTTCATATTCCGTTGCAGGGGTGGGCAACTTTATGACCTGTGGATTCCCAGATTCCTGAGCCGGCATAGTTGCCCACTCCTGCTCCATTGGCACAATACATGTATTCAGGCCGTTGTGCATGTTAAGAGCCAAGTCAGCTTGCTAGGTATCTAGATCTTCAGATGCTTCCATGGGTAGCAGATGTCACATATACACCTGTTTGTGTGGGAGAAGGAAGTATAAGGTTTTCCAGGTATTATTGGACCTTGTATGAATTTTATTCAAGAGAAGTCTTTAATATTTATGCAGCCCATCTAACCCAAAGAAGAATACTAATGTGGTTTCAAGTAATAAAGAATTCAGCCTCAGAATTTCAGAACTGAAATGAATTAGTTTATTGATACATATTATGAAGAAACAGTAAAAATAAGATGCTCTAAGGAAAAATTACTTTGAAAACACCAAACCACCTTTGCTTGTTTTTTCCCCCCTACTTGCAAGATATCTGGTCTAAGTGGGATTTACTTCTAAATGATCCCACAGTTAAGATTGGGCTCTAAACCAGACAATAAGATACTTTTATTTCACATCTTGATCTTACTGAGCTTTCATTTTGAATTCTTTCGTGCGTCTGAATCCTAAATTACAATTTTAAGTTTTAAAGTGACCAGAACCTCCAGCAGCTTGTCATCACAAAAATGAACAAGCACTTTTATTTAAATAACAAAACGGATAAAGAAATAAATTCATAAAATATTATTAGGAATAATGAATATACAAATTCTGAAAGCAAAGTCAGGTTCTTTATTTCCCTTCAAATCAAACTACCAAATCAATTAGGTCACTGAAAGGAGTTCTAGGTTTCAGGGCACCTTGTAATTGACATAGGATAAATAGCAAACAATTATGTGCGGAAACTATATTAGGTGTTATGGTTACATCCCTTTCAAAATCTAGAATCTCATTGTAAGATTTCCCAAGAAAAGAAAAGCAAGTTTGTCCCCACCCCAAATATTCTGAGCTTTTTTAATCAATCAGGAAGAGTCAATTTTTTTAGTCACCATTTTCATATAGCCAATTTTCTAGTTAGGAATTCTTGTTCAACTATAGTCATTTTTCATTTGGATTGTCAGTGGTCAGCATCCAACTTCATGTCTAAAACAGCGGTTGTTGCTCAGCGCTGCCAGTTTCTTGCACTGTATTCCTGAGTTGTTAAGAACGAGGTTTCCAGTTTGTTAATAGGAAGTGTCCTTGTCATAGTTTTTCTCTTTGATCCCATCCACAGGCTCAGAATCTTCGTCCCTTCAAACATTAGTGGGACCCTTCTTCCCAGCAGCATTTCCATTGCCACGAGTATTGTAAACCTCCAAGAGTTTAAATTTAGGGGTATATAATTACCCTTTTATTTTCAATATTTGAAGGCTGCCTCTGGTGGGCGTGAGGTAGCTTAATATAAACAGAACTGTACAAATAAATAGGAGTCTCACAGTGAAGAAACCTATCCAGAAATAAGGAAGGCCTTCTTAAAGAGATGATTTTGGTTAGTTATGAAAAAGTCTCTTTCTGGGCTATTTAGGAGAAACTGTTCCAAAGTGTCTTATCAATCCCTGTTCCATCTTCTCCTTAAAAAGCGCTCAGTTCACACCAGTTTAGCTTGCAAATTGTGATCAGAGTGGAATTCGTAGGGGGATGAAACCTCCAGAGTAACACGCAAGTTAGTTAATTCCAGAAATGGCAACAGTTTTAGTGAGTTTATTATCTGCAGGTACACATTGAGTAGGAAAAGGGGTGAGCCGCTGCACCTTTTGATTCCAGACTAGAATCTCTAAAAGTACTGATGTATGTGTCCCTTACTTTTATTGCCCGTAATTTCTAAATCATGTCTTCTCTTTAGATCAAAGCTTAAAATAGAAGACATAAAAGAAGCAAACAAAACACTTCAGGTTAGTAATATTGGAGTGGTAACCGAGTTGGTTCTTTCATTAATTTCAAGTATTAGTTTTTCTGCCTTAAGTTTACAGCTTCCTTTGTAAATTGGAGCATAAACTGTTATATGACTATTGTCACTGTGCATTTGGGTTCTATTCCAGCGTGTACAAAATATTTTCAATTTGAGATATGTTGGTCTGATGTTATCAGAAATGTTCCTGTGCTACTCCAGAAGCATTGGGAGATTTACACCGGTGTTTCAATTTTTCTAGAAGAGTATCTTAACTTTCAGTTAAGATGGGAACACCTATTTCAAATTTTTAATGTTTTGGTATATCTTTATTCTGTTCCTAGCTTTTATTTTAAAAAAAAATTTAAATGCTATTTCAGTATATTTCAGAGGAGGATCAACAAATTCACACACAACTTTTGCAATTAAGTCCATTCCCTTTCTCTGAACTTAAATTCTGGTTTTAAAGAGTACAATTTCTACTGAAAGATTTCTGATCTGTTTAGGAAAAGCTTACTCTGTGAATGTTGCCCTTTGGTAAATCCTGAATGGTGTGTAGCAAAACAATAGTTTTGCACCTGCAGTGGTTCGGTTCAGACAGCGTCTTTTCTCCTCACTAGGGCCTGGTCTGGTTGAAGGACAAAGAAGCTACTCACTGCAAATTATGCGAAAAAGAATTTTCTCTTTCCAGGAGGAAGGTGAGTTTATATTAAAAAGTTGCCTTGTCTTTCATTAATTAAAAATGATTAAAACCTGGAAATATATCAAGTGCCAGGAGACGTACTGCTTATTATGTGCAGTATGTTATCAATTGCTATGAATTAAAAACATATTTTCACTCACTAGATCAGGGGTGTCAAACTCAAGGCCCGGGGCTCAGATCTGGCCCGCAGGGTGCTTAGATCTGGCTTGCGGGGCTGTCCTAGAAACAGCAAAGGACTGGCCTGTGGTGCCTCTGCCAACAAAAATGGGAGTTGGGAGGGCCACAGGCAGCCTTTCTGAGCTCCATTTTTGCTGGCAGAAGGTTGCAGGAAGCCGTCACAGACAAAAACGGAGCTTGGGAGCCCGTTTTTGCAGGCAGAGCGCTCAGGCCACCACAGGCGCCCGGACATGAGTAATGTAGAGCTGGCCACGCCCATCCTGGCCCCCCGAGGTCAAACACAATCCTGATGCGGCCCTCAATGAAATTGAGTTTGACACCCCTGCATTAGATGGGACATTTTTATCAGCCATTTGGCTGGCTCAGTTTTCTCTGAAAATATGCTATAGAAATTTTAGGGTAGCTATTTTACCAGTTCTGTACGCAGCAGTCAATAAATTGGGAGAATTCCTGTAATGATTTTCCAAATAAAATATCTTCAGAGTTTGCTACAGAGCAATTATTTTTACCCACAAAAATAGGTATCTAGGTTGGCAGACCAAAGTTTTCATTGGTTACTTATTGCTTGGTACACAAATTATACTGGCATAAAAATCTGTTTTTTTAAATTTAGCATCATTGTAGAAACTGTGGTGAAATTTTCTGCAATGCCTGCTCTGACAACGAGTTGCCTTTGCCATCTTCACCAAAGCCAGTTCGCGTCTGTGACTCCTGTCATGCACTACTCATACAAAGGTGTTCTTCCAATATGCCCTAAGTCTTCTGCAGAAGTTCTAAGGCATTCTCACTAGGAGGATGAGTGCTGTCGTGTTGGCTGCTTTTATATATATATATATATTACAATTCCGGCTTAATGCCCTTCATGTCAAAATAATGGAAACACTTGTCACGTCTTTGTTCTTGCAATACCAGAATCAAAGTCTTGTTTTGTATAGTTGTGCTGAGGCAAATGATTGAAATGCATCTTGCTTTGCAATTCTGTTTCTGCTGTTTTATGGTGTCACGAGGGTTAATTCTAGTATGTGGTGCAAAATTGACCTTGTAATGAAAGCTTTACGCTGAGAACAGGGAAGTCGAGAAGCTGAAATTGGAGTTGGATAACGTTTACATCGACTGCACTATTTGTGTAGTTTGGTGTCCTTCCCTGACACCTTCCACTGAAAAAGCATTGTTGCTTCGTGTGGGCAAAGTTGAATTAGGCAAATTATAAACAAATATATATTTCTTTGGGTGGCAGAAGTCGGTCATTTTCTCCAGCTTTCCTCCGATTCCAGCTTCTGGGCAACAGTTTATGCAGGTTAGTATTGAACGTAATAGGTAGGAGTTAGAGGATCTAGTTTAGCAAGATGGAAAGATTTGCTTCTCATGGGGAAATTCATGTTCAGGATCCATCTAGAATAGACAGCTCAGGGCTGAATGATTTCCATTGGGAGGTTCAGATGAGAAAGGTTAGGGAGAGGAGGGTCTCTTATAGTGTTAAACCTCTGGAATCAAAATCCATGGTTAGCTTCCCCAACTGGTTAACATGCAGCACTTGCAATAGTGGCAAAATAATCCTTTATATATCAAGGAAGGGTAGTAGGCACATTGAGGGATGTCTCTTTCCTATACAGCGGTTGTCAGACAAGTGATGCCACATAAAAAGATTGGCAGAGTAGCCACTGTAGAGGTGTTCTCCATATATTGTATAAGATTGGTTGGGTATAGACTTGCGAAAAGAATGTATCTTAAACATTGTCTCCAAGAACTCATTTTAGAGACAAGCCTAGCTGGACCTTTTTGTATAAATAGAGCTTTTATACTTACGCACAAACTATTTGCACTTCTTTTTAATGTAAAACGTTACTCGAAATGATCTATAAGGAATATAAATTGCAAAATAGCCGATTGCCAAATGAATTGTTAACAGAACAAGCTAAGACAGTCTTGCTTTTATTTGTCTTGTAGGAAAGTGAAAAAAAGATTCCTTATTTAAGTCAATTGTTTGGAAAACCACTGTATCTAATTAACAATTTTACTTGAAAAATGGAGGGTGCAATTTTTAAAAAATGGTAGTCTTATTGTACTGGTGGGTTGTTTCTAATAGATGTTGAGAACTGTTTTTAATGTGAAAGCATTGCCTGTTGAAAAGTTACAATGCATTTTTCCATTGGATTGATCTAAACCAACCACCCCTTTTTAAAATCTTCCCGTTTTTGATTCCTCTTTCACAACTGGGTGCCTTCCACGTGTATTAAAAAAATATGGAGTTGCAATGTAAGATCAGTACAGGATCCGTGAAGTAATTTATATAGGTCAATAAAATTTGGTGCAGTGATGTGCTGTTCTGTAATTTTAATTAGTTTTCAGTATTTAAGGGATACCATCTAAATCATACATAACCTTTTATAGGTTTGAGATAGTTCAAAAAATTACTGGGGAACTCCCTGTGTGTAGAAAGCTGTTGGGGTAGAACCAAGCAACCACATGAATTGATGAGTTCTCAGTTATGAGAGGTTGGATTCTTAGCACTGGCTGGGGAATTCTGGGAGTTGAAGGCCACACATCCTGGCTGCTGAAGCTGAGAAACTCTACTTTACTGGATCATTCAGTGAGCAGGACTCTTTTAAGGGAGAAAGGTCATTTCCAACTTCATAATCCTGAAATTCTTGTATCCAAATGTCAAAGTAAGCCTTAACAACCATACAACCGATTTTCTAATAAATGTTCTAATAATTACAAGTGCATGAGTTATTAACTTTAACACATGATCATTTATCATCCCCCCATCAGCTGTGAGATGGTTGAATTTTATTGCTTAATCGGCAGGGTTCAGATTCAATTTCCAAATCGTGCTTTGGGCATGACACTTGTCACTAACAGTTCTTTAAGTATGTTCTCACGTGGGTTTGCAAGAAAGGTACAATTCTGGGAAAAGACACATATATACTTAATAATTGCAGACAGGCTCTGAAATATTTGGGGAACTGATTCCAAATGAATAATTTTATTGGCTGTAAAATCAGCTCCTCTTCAATTTCACTTGATAAATTTGGTCCAAACTCAAAACCATCCAGCTTTTGAAGAAATATGAGCATAGACTCTTCCAATTGATTATCCATTTCTTATGTACAAACATTGTCTAAGAACAAGCTGTTAATTTATGTGGTGGAAATGCGCCAAGATTTTAAAATGACTACATATTTTGTAATATTTTGAAAGGGTTAAAAATTTTTTTTTAAAGCACAGCTTCAGTGTTGACTACTAGAGAGTCTCAATCCAATATCTGGAAATCCTTTGGTCCGAGAGTCCATAAAGACATCAAGCAATGCATTCTGGGTCTAGACTTACAGAGGGGAGCAGAATTTGTTACTGGTGTTTTAACATAAGCCTTTGGAAGAGTGTCATTTACACCACATTTTCAACTGTCCTTTACAGGTAGTTGTTTTAGGCTTTCTAGGCTTAATGCCAAGTCATCAAGGTTTCTGGAAAGGAGGCCTAGCAATCTTTTCTTCCCTTGAAGACTTGCTTGGAGGGTGTCATTTACTCACCATCACACATACTATGATGCTCTGAATTAATATCACTCTTTCTTGTAATTTATCCTAATTGTATCGTGGAACGTATTATACCATCAGCTACTAAATTCTTAGAAATCTCAAAAGAAAGTAGTGTTCGGTCACAATTGCTGAAAGAAACACTGGGTAACTCTATAACTATATCTAATAAATCTGATATTGTTCCATGTCAGAAAGTTTTTTAGCATTTTACTTTTATTATGCATTTGATGTTTGGTATTTTACATAAAATTTTGGTCAATGACCAGAAAATAAAATTTGATTAATTTAAAATACAAGTGTTTGTAAACATTGAAAAAAAATTCAACAATTTTCAGCTTGTCCTGGTGATGCTCAAATCATTCACTTCGTTATGTAACTGCTTGTGTAATAGCAGTTGATACACACATATTTCCATTACATTAAAAAAACAAAAACAATTCTTCCCAATAAATTTGAGAAACATTTATAACAGCTATACTGGTCCCAAGTGACCAGAAGGTATATAACACTAATGTTTACAAAAAGTAATTTTATTAAGGGACTGGTAGGTTTTGTTATGAATCATGCTAATGCCACATAAGAAATCTTGATGTAGAAAATAACAGCCTTCCATACAGACGCTGACACTCTGAATGTGTGGGAACCTGATTCAATTGCATTAATCTTAGAATGCACTCTTATTTAGAATGAAGAATGAAACTGATGCTAGGATGGTCCATCCCACTTGCCTCTTTTGAGCCAAAGAATCAATGTATTGGTTATCAGAGGCTGACATAATGAAGTCCTTGCTTGCTTTGATGGCCATATCATTATGAATCTGACTGTATGATCCTGTTACTATACACTACCCTCTGTACACTCCTTGCCTTGAACAGTGTCTACTTTGGGGCACAGTTGGAACAAACGTTTGCAGAAAACAACTAGAATGACAGGACAATGGGGATGATTAGGGACTGGGAGGAAGCCTTAGGAGATGTCAAGTGAGCTTTTCAAGTGCCTCATGGAGTATGACAAGCTTAGTAATTCAGAGGCAGATGCCACTTGAAAGTTAGGATTTTTTCTAACAGTTGAGTGTTCAACACTAGAACCTATTACTAAGGGAGGCTCCAAATTAAGGCTCCTATTTACTCACTGTATTCAAGCAAAGCTGTTTTAACCCTCCTTTTGACCCAACACTAATATAGAGCAGGGCTGTCAAACTTGCAGGCCATATGCGTCACCAGCTGGCCATGCCCACACCGAGTTTAGCAAAGGGAGAAAAAGTCCCAATACGTCATGTGACGACACGAGTCTGACAGCCCTGCTATAGAGGAAAAAAGGCATAATTTAGTTTTTATGATAAAACTAGTGATGTTAACACTGTAAGGATGGTTTACTATATAAGGATTACAGTACTTCAATATATTGCCTCCCCTGAAATTAATATTAATTTTTGAATATTAAAATTAATTTTGCTAAACCGCCTCCTAGTACTTTTCCTGGAAGACACAGTGCATTGAGTAAAGCACACTGAAATCATGGACCTCACCTTTGTTTTTCCTATTTCATTTATTCTGTAAAACTGTTTAAGATCCTAAGATTTGTAAACAGGAAAGTGTATCTTCAGAATCAAATATGGCTATTATGACACACGTGGCTGCCGTCTGTACAAACTTTACTGAGAATAAAACTTATCTACAAATTAACATTTTTAGCTTTGGAATCATAGTATTGAATATAAATTTGTATCTTTTCTATTTTTCTATGACCCATGAAATTCTCATACTTTACTCTCTACAGTACTGAGCATCAAGCCTTGATGTAAATATGCTCAACCAAAAAAAGAGCCCTCCTTATGGATCTAAATTACTTCCATTTTTAGTATAAACCTAAAAAAGTGTTTCTCTATACAAAATTTTGTACAAAGTAGAAAAGATTAAGGTTTGCATTGTTTGCCCTTCAATTAGATAAATTGACACAACACATGTCCTAGAATGAAATCTATTTTGCTATCTCCCACAAGACATTTATTTACATACATAACATTACTAGCAAAAACAGGCAACAAACTTTCAATGTATCACATTTGACAAATTATTCAGAGGAATCTGGAAGGCAAGCAATTAAAACAAAAATTCTCCTTGAATATTAGTATCTTTTCTTCAAAACACAGAAAATGCTTATGTGGCTAAACAGTATTTCATCCAAACAATCTTACATGTTAAAAATGCAAAGCAAGAGGACTACTTATGTAATCCATCAGACTTTTAGGTTGAAATGTTGTTGGTTGTCAATTGGCCACACAATCCTTACATCGGTATCTTCAGCAATAGAACTGGCATCCTCAAGTCAATTGTTTTATTTTTAAGAAATGTAACAGTCACTTCTCAATGTTACCATAGTCCATAGCTTTCTGCTTTCCCCCCATATCTTTCTCATATAGTATCTATTAATAACTTATCTCAAATTTTAATTGCCAAGAAAACAAAGTGAAGATTCAGACCATGTTTATCAATATATTTTAAATATTATGAAAATTCTGATATACACATTGCTCAGACAGCATGTGTAGCAGTTGTGCCTTAGGTCATTCCAGAATTTTAACTCATGGCCTTCATGTCCCACACTATTTTCAGACATTCTTCCATTAGTTTTCATTAAATTAGTTTTCATTGGCAAACAATTTATTAACACTTAACACTTGCTTTCATTCCAAACCTCAACAAATGTAACATACACCTGATGGTTATTTCATTTCATAGATGTAGAATCAATAATATAATCTTCCAGTACAATTGTTTTTAATGAACCAAATTTCTTAAACAAAATCCTAGGATACGCAACTATCTTTAGGAGGAGCTAGTATAAAAACTATCAACATCAGTGGTTTGAATATAAAAAATTTATTTAAAATCAGAGTATGCAACAAATAAAACCTACAGAAAACAGATTTCCCCATCGCAATCTGATGCTTACCAAATAATGGGAAAACACATTCCTTCAGTCATTATAAAGTTTTCAATACAAAAGAAATTTAAGTTTTGTAAGAAAGCCTAGGAGACCAAGTACTGTTTCCTTCCAACACGCTTTGGAGACACAATGACACTCTTCAATACATTCCACGCCAGCCACCTCCTCCCATGTTGCCTTGCCCGTAATATCCACCACTATTTCCGCTGCCACGACCTACAAAATAACCGCAACACTTTTATTCCTGTGGTTAATATCGTTTAAACTTTATATCCACCTATACGAATTACAGAAATCTTACCACCCTTATGATGCTACTCATGCCTTCTGAGCATGGAAGCTATACTGCATTCTTAATTCTTAATTCTTCATGCAATGCAAAGTACTGGTGGAGATTAAAACCAATATCTTAATATTAAACAAAACAAAACCTTACCATAGCCACCCAATCCATCAGGAGTACCATATCCTCCAGTGTAACTGCTGCCCATTCCCATTCTTCCAACGGAACCATAACCACCTTGCTCTGGAAAAGAGCAGCTACCATTAGTCTCTAGAAATCCTGTACAGACTGAAATTGAATTAAAAATCTGAAATTAAACCTACCCATGGCATCTCTACCATAGCCACCCATTCCAGAACCGCCTCCAGCAGTTGAATTGAGAAATAGCTCGATGTATCGATGCTCTTTAAAAGAATAAAAAAGCTTATTCCCATAAATGCAAGTGTTACAACTATCTGTACAAAATCAAGGGAAAATGTACACAACTTCAGACATATTTACTGTAACTTACGCATATGGTTTTTATCTTTAGACATGGCAGCCACTGCATCTTCATGTGTCATAAATTCCACATCAGCCTCTCCGGTTGCTCTTCCATCTGCTCCAATGTCAATATGAACCCTTATAGGAGTCAGTGGTGAGAAAAACTAAAAGAAAGCAGTAAATTAAAACTCCTCAAATTTAATCCAATTAAATTAGCAGGTCTTCTCCCTGATTTACCTATCTATTATACTGTTGCTACCATTTAACATCCTTCCCACTAAGCCATTAAATACTGATTTATATTACAGATACCCCTTTTATAAGCTTGCCTTCATTCTAAGATTTCCAGCCCCATTAGCAAGAAAAATACAAATTCATCAGCATAGAAGAATCACACAACTTAAGAGATCTCTAATAGCTACATTTCTATATTACGTTTAATTGACAACTGACTGATGATACCAACACCAAGTTTCAAACTAATAGATATAGATTGCATGACTGATTAAAAGAAACTGAACAATAGTGACAGTAATTATAATACGTTTTTATATTTTCTATTAGAAATTCTCTAATTTTGACTATGGCGTTTGTAATTTACATGTAACATTTTAATTGTAATAACAGCTGTTTAAAATTTTGATTATCAGATTTACAAACCTTTCTGAATACTTTTGTCAGAGAAGAAAGATGGGGATATAAATCAAATACTGGGGTTTCTTTTTCTTTTGCATTTTTTTTCTCCTTCTGTTTAACTATGTAAAATCTCCCCACCCAAGGGAAATTCTAACATGAAACGTGCACTTCAGTTACTTTCAAATACCACTAGTCATTCAATTACTAAAAGTAACACGCACATTTAATAACCTTAATTTATGCGTTTAAAAAAAATAAATCTCCGGAGAAAGATTAAAAAAAAGGAAGGTGACTCTGGAACTTCTTGATATTTTTAAAACAGTTGCCTCTGATTCCAGATGTGAAACTTTTCGTCTCTTGGAAACCCCCTCTCCTCCCCCAACAGGCTTGTTTCAGTTAGAAATATTTTTAACAATACTCACATTAGCAATATCATTTTCAGTGGCTCGAAAAGGCAAACCTCTCATGTGAACAAAATGACCACCATGGAAACCTGAACTTGCATCTCCTGCTCCGCCGTAGCCATGGCCTCCCATTCCTAAAAGCAAAACAGGTCCATGAAGGCATAACTGACTCTTGACTGAGGATATGCGCTGCCTCCTCCAAAAAAGTAAAGTACAACTGCAGTACTGTAAGCGAGCCAATCAATTCCTGTACTAACGATAGAACTAGAGACGGTACATACCATTTCTTGTACCCAACTGTTTATAAAGAGGATACTGAAAACATCAAAGCAATATCCCTATCTCTAGCCAAGTCTACAATAGACAGCTGAACAACACGGTAACATTTTTCTTACCTCTCCCATCTCTCATTCTGTCATCATAGCCATCATTTCCATAGGCATAATTGTTATAGCCACCATACTCATCAAAGCCACCATATCCTGTGAGATTTAAGAAGGGGACAGACTGTGAAGAGTCTTTCAACACCAAAAAGGATGTAAGCTTAGAACCAAACTGATTTGATACGAAATACAAACATTTCTATGTAGACATAACAGGCTCAATGACATGCAAACCAAGTTTCATTCATATTTAAAATCTCATTTCAAATGCCTCTCCATATCTTTTCAATCTCAAGTCATATGGCTGGTATAAACAAAGTGAAATATAGCCAGGTTTCAGACTTGGTATGTATTATAATTACTGTCATTTCTGTATTTCTTGACAAAATGTCAGGAACATGAAAATGACAAGAGCCTGTGGTCATTAGATACACATACCACCGTCATATCCACCACCTCCTCGATGGATTCTGTCATACATACTTCCACGCCCAGCTCCATAATAACCCCCTCTTCCTCCCATTGGTCTATCATATGGTCCGGGTCGCTGTCCCATCATTCTTCGGGGTGGATCATAGAATCCTCGGATTTCACTCCTACTACTTTTGAAGATCTCAATATATCTGAGTAAAAAAAGATTTACAATGTACAAATGTAAGAATACAGATATATAACACTTGGGAAAAAAATACAATAACTGCACATTTAAAAAAAATTAAATCTAGATATAACATTGAAGGCAAGTGAACACTTTTTTTCCAGTGTCACTTTTAGGATTTAGGATATTAAATGCAAAAGCAAGCAGTTCTGTGATTTACTTTACTGACTAAAAATTCTAACTGCAAATTAAATACAGCAAATCTCTGAACCACACTCCCCCCTGCCACAGTAAAATATTCTTTGAAAAAAAATCTGGCTATTGTAGAACACCCTCCACAGAAAAGAAAAAGAAAAACAAACAAAACTAGCCCAATTTTAGCAAGCTACGTAGTATTATCAATCCCCCTCCCACCACATCTATTTTACTCCCAGAGTTACTTAGGGTGTTTTTCTTTAAAAAAAATAGCCAGTTGATTTATGTACCCCAGCCCCCCAAAAGCAATTCTGACCCCCAACCCCCACAAAATATTTACCATCCCAAACTCTCCATCCCCACCTGTGCCCTATTCTTTCCTTGTGTTTCCCCAGAGCTTTTTCTGCTATCTCCTTTGAAGCAAACTGCACGAAGGCCTCCCCTGTGCTTCTCCCCTGGTAGTCCAGCGTCAATGTTATCCCATTTGGCACGATTTCCAACCCTTTAACCCAAGGACAAATAACCCCATCAAGGGGAAGAGTGTTAAAGTCTGAAACATTCCCATCTGTAGAAAATACTTAAAGCAAATCTACACAAATGCAAGAAAATAGCTTAGCTTTCCCCCCAACCCAAATACACAGGCTAAAGAGTTTTCATTTAGATAGACATTGTATTACTGTCTCTTTTGTTCAGATTACACAGCAACAGCTACATCACAAAGAACCCACCTATGCTGCATGATGTCATAACTACATACTCCAAATTCTGACTCCTAACAGGCTATCTAAATGTGTAAATTTTTATCCTGCCAATGCAAACTCTTTACTTTTTAGTAGAGTTTTAACAAAGAATACCAACATTAGTAATCTAAATTTTAAAGACTGATTCCCCCTCCCCCAAGAATACTAATAAAATTTTAAGCTGTTTCAAATATCAATCTTGCAGACATAGAAACACTGAAAGTCACTTGACATTAACACTAGAGCTACCTTGAAAGAACTGAACGATCTCCTCCTTGCTGCAGCCAAATGGCAGACCACGCAATCGTACTGTTCCATCACTAGATGAATCATTTGGACCATTATGTTTCCCAGCCCAGTCCATTTTGCTGTTTAAAATCAAACACCATAAAAAACATAAACAGCAAATTTAGCATTTGAGAATGACGATTCACCCCCAACCCCTTCCTAAGCAGGACTGTATACATTAGAAACATCTTGAACTTTAAAAAATAAATAAATGCAACAACTGCTCAGAGTATAATGCTGTGATAATTTACAACTGCCATTGTCTTGAACTCATACAGAACTAGCATGACCTGCTCATGCAACCTGCCACATAGCTATTCTCAAGACCTCGACTGATAGGCATCTCTATCTATGAAGACAAATTCTACTACTGAATACTTCGTTCCTCCCTCTCACATTTGCCCAGCCAGTTCAATACACACATTCAATCACTGCAGAGGGCACTATTTTTAAATTCATACTACTGCAGGCCAGTGAAGCCACAGCAAATTGTTTCCTAAAAATACATATGAAATAAATGCATGCTTCTCAACCTGCATACAAATCTCATGGGTGTTCATTCCAATGCCAGCTACAAGGGCCAAGGCAGCAGTCCTACAGGGCTCAGGACTAGAACTCTCACAATTAAATAAATGGAAAGACAGTCAAACAACTAATTCTGGGGGCAGAGGTTGACAGGGAAAAGAGAACATTAAGCTAACAGGGGAAGGGAAATGAATTTGGGTGTGTGCACAAGAGGCTGCATTATCCCAGCAACATAAAACACCAGCAAAATAGAAAAGCAAGGTTCATGGTTTTTTTTAATTCATGGAAATTGTAAGGTGCAAATGCAAAGTAATACTCAGTAGTCTGTATGGGAGTATGTCTATGCATAGTGTGTACATACAATGTAAAAGCTGCACAAATTGAGAGAACCAGGAAGTACATATGATACAATGGCTAGCAAATTCAAAGTACAATTCACATACCTGCAGATATTTCCTCCACTACAATTAGACTAGCATCCTTCCACTTTAATATTATCCAAAGTAGAGGCCCTCCAAATATTTTGGACTATAGTTGTTCCCAGAATAAAATATCTACAAATACTGTCTTTTACAATTTTATTGGTTGGTGGGGTAGAACAATTTACTATGAGTTAAAGCTCTACCTACAACTACAGGAAAGAGTAGGTTTTTCTAACATTAAAGAAAAATTATAATGGGAAAAATATTCTGCTCAGAATAGTTTGTGCTTTAGATTTTGCTAAGGTGGGCTAGAGATATCAGAAAGAAAATGATATTCTCAGCACACACATTGGGCAAGGGGATTTCACAAAATGAGGAAAAATGGATATGGTACACGTACTAAAAACATTTCATAAAATTGTCACTGAAGTGGATTTTCTTGTGGAAAAAGTATCTCACCGCAATACACAGCATAAGATGTAATGATAATAAGAAAGAAGCAAAAGATAGCAGTACAAGTTCATAATACCTGGCTAATTTAAAGTAGATTTTGCAAAGCCTGCTAAAGATTCTTTGGGCCTCATTTGTATTACTCATAATGTTAATCACTCAGGTTCTAGGAGAAGGGGAAAATCTGACTAGTGTATTAAAGTAAAGCTCTATGTCCTGGGTTCTCTTTGCATCTACCAAGTTCCACAGTGCATCTTATTATTTTTATATTTCTTTAACATATCCATCCATCCAAACACACTGCAAAGCAAAATGCTAGACTTAAGCACTGTTTTTTACTTTGAGGTACCTGTTAAAGCTTAAGTGGAATGCCAATCTCACCAGCTTACATTTTGAAACTAAAATCTCCATGACTGGCCATACCTTCTAAAGCCATCATACTAAAGTAACACATATCATAAGGATATTTTCCAGATTATAAAGGCTGGGGACTAGTTAGCTTAAGATAACAAAGGAGGCTCTTTAGAAATTCTCTCAGATTTCAAGCCAAATTTCCAGAAAGATTTTAAACTATTAAAATAGGAATGGAGAACTCTTAGGGAAATTCTTTTATAGATTTTCTCTTGACTGGAGTTGTCTGTTCCCATTTTAAAAATGTAAGTGTTTAATTAGGAAGACAGCAATTAGAATCAAAATATACCAATCTTACCCATATCAGTTTTACTATTCTCCAGTACAACGGTTTATGAACAAAATAGATGACAGTGCTTTATTTCTACTACTTAGGAAGTTCACAGTGGAAAAAATTATTTTTTACCAGAGACTTTACTACAAATGCCTCTTTAAGACGCCCTATGTTCTCTCACCTTACCTTATCGCAAACAGCTCCTATTGTACATGTTTAATTTCTCTTAAAAAGCCCAAAGCTGAGGTGGCAGCAAGCTAAAAAAATCTAATTTTATATCATCATAGCACATGCCCTTGAAAAAAAAACATCAAATAAAGCACAGCTTGTAAAAAGTTACCAAACCCTGGTTTATAAACCCGTTACCTGGTTTACCTTTTCACCAAAGCTCTGTGGAGGCCATGACTAACAAGTCTCTCCCAGCAGCTCTTACATCCTAAGTCAACTGCACCAATTTTTGTCCTCAATATCTTTAAGTTTAACTAAAGCTGGGTCATAAAGTGTTGAGTGTTTTCCATTTGGTCAACATGAATGGAAGCTTCACCATCAGAGCAAAATGCATTCTAAAACATTATCTCTAAAGAACTTGATAAGCCGAACCACTTAGAACAGCCAGGGATGGTCAAAGAAGGGAGAAACCTGGGAGGAGCAAATGGCACTGGGAATGCCAGAAGGAAATTGTGGATCTCTGTCTTCTGAACGCATAGTCATTATGCAGTGCATAGCTTGTGAAAATGCATATTATGATGCATGTAGTATTCCAGAGGCTGCAGTCTCATTTTCTCTTCATGGAAGTGAGCATCTTCTCAACAAAAACAAAGGTCACATTTCAACACATATGCAGAGTGATTCTTAGGCTGGGCTTTTTTCCAGGCAGTTTACACACACAAAAATAAATTCAAATCTCAGCTGAATCAACAGCTTCCCCCCCCCCCATTCTTTTCATAGAAGGCAAAGGTGTTTTCACCCCAATGTGACTTCCATTTTCTCTTCCTTATGCCCATTTCCATTACAATACAAAGTTTGGAAAGAATAGTGAGAATAGTTTTAAAGCAACTAGAGAATAGGATGTTTGGTAGAGCTATGGCTTGATATTATTTCACAATCAACATGGTTCCAGTTGATAATGTAGAAGATAAGAGAACATTTCTTATTTTCCTATTGCTTATCATTAGCAGAACCTTTAACTCTGCAAATGGAGATTGAACACATTATTAGTGGTTCTTAAGAGACCTTCACTGGAACATATACAGCCTTAATAGAACTTTGGTGTAATGAAATGTATTCTGTATTCTTAGACCAGCTTTGTAGCTTTCTAATATAGTATCTTCGTTAATAAAAACATGTCCATTATTTATCAGATTAAGGAACCTAGATTTTTTTTACATGACCCACAGATGTAGATTTTCTTTTAAAAGACTGTAATAAATAAAGGAAAAATATTTAAAAGCACTTGAGAAAATTGAATTGTATGGTAAAAAAGTATATTATATACAGAATTTAACATGCATACTTCTTTGAAAGAATTGTAATTTATTCTACAACCAAAAAAAATCTATTTCAGAGCACCCAAATTAAACTGCTCTATTCCACCAACCAATTAAGAAAATCTGAAATCACTATGAAATTTCATTCTGGAGGGTAGCAGAACATTTTACTCCAGTCTGGACATGGGATAATGATATCATTTTCCTTCACTGTGTTTTTACTAATTCTTTTCAATAAAACCATGAGTTATTGATCTACTGTATACACACTTTCACACTCCAATTAAGACATTTCTCACAATGAATTAGAACTGTAGCATCAAAGAAAGTCACCCCCTCTTTCCTCCTGTATAGGTTTAATCTCTTTGGGGCTAATACCTTTATTGTATTTAATTAGCAATGTACATTTAGAACATGTTCAAAAACCCAATTGTTTCACAAAATTAATTAGAAATAAAATGAACAAAATAGAAATCAAAATGGCTAGCAAGAACATGCTACTTAACAAATTTTAAATTCTTTTTTTTTTTACTACCTCCACAACACACATATGAATTTTTAGGCACGCTAAAATAAATACATTTCCAATTCATTCATATTTTTCTTAATATAAAAAATGAGAATTAGAGCATCAGATATTCTATTTATGTGGAACGAGCAGTTGTTTTCCTGTTGAAGATTGCAATTCCTCTGGAACAATCTGTTGGGAACAAGCCAATAGTGGGGGCCAGAGTAAAAACAAAACAAAAAACCTTCCAGACACCCATCTCAAAAGTGCTTTTTCAAAAGGCAGCTGGACTGTTTTTTCCTTGAGGAGGAAGAACAAAACTGTTTCGTTTCTCATCCAAGAAACTTCAATTGTGATGACCAAAGACATCCATAGATGTTCAGGTCACAACATCAGTTGTAATGTTCCAGACATCCAGACACCCATCCTCCCCTTTTTCTTTCCTAAGCCACAAAGTCATTGAATATATATAAACTTTTGCTCAAAAGTTGAACTTTTTTTGGCTACTAATGAATTAGTCTCAACTAAATAACACAGAGAGATAGATGTCAGAACCACATTTACACTAAATCTGTGCTTACTTACCCGGAAGTAAGCAACACTGAACTCAATTGATATCAGTTCTGTCAATGCACTTTACTGTATTTTTCCTGTAATTATTTACTTCATCTAACTTTAGCACTACAGATGTTATTTAGACAGTATACACAATTAGTTTCACTTACCAATGCTACCATTTTGATCTCCTATTTTATATCTACTAATTTAGTAAGATCTTGTATATAAGAGAACAGTTTCTTCAATTAAGTTTATTCGCATGTTTAATATTGTTTTAAACATCCAAACTTTATAGGTAGTCCTAAACTTACGATAGGTCATTTAATAACTGTTCAGAGTTACAACAGCTTTGGAAAATGTGTTTTATGGCCTGTCAAGCACTTTGAGCAGTCAGAATTTCATCACAATCAAATGACCACATTTCAGGCACTTGGCAACTGGCTCACATTTAAGACTGGTTGCAATATCCTGTGGTCAGATGACTGGAACTTGTGGCTTTTTTGTTCAGTTTCCAGCATTTTCTGTGATTTCCTGCAAAAAAATTACCCATTCAGGAGAATGGATTTGGGCTTATGACTGTGTAATTTGCTTGACACTATAAAAAAAGGTAAAAAAAACCAACCTGCTCTGGTCAAGCTAGCTGCCTGAACTTACAACCAAAATTTTGTTGCCAATTGCATTTATAAGCTAAGGACTACCTGTAAAGACTTCTTGTACTTATTAAAAAACAAAATTGCTTTTTTGCACTGTCAAACTTATATCTATATCTAAAATACTACTTAAGATCAAATTCTTGATATACTGATCAGTATTTTGAACTTCAGATTAAAACACATGCATACAATAAGAAATTATTTATGAAAATAAAACTTTCCCATACATGTATGCAGAGAAAGTGCCTCAGATTTAAAGGTACTTGGTGTGCCTTTTACTGAAATGACGTTGTGCAATCAATGTAAACAATATTACTTTGAAAAATACAATTTGCTATTTAACCGACTGCCTTAAAACTAACCTAGTAAAGGCACAAATATTTTAAATAATTACTTAAACTGGAAATTAGATTAGGTCCACTCCTCTTGAAGTTTTGATTTTGTCATGAGGCCGGAGATATATTTAGAAGGCTCCGCTATTGAGATGGATCTACACATTCTTTTTCTGCTTTGGGCTTGTATAATTATAACTTTAGCTAATTTTTAATATTGACTTTTTAAAATGTAGGTTATATGTTTGCTGCTCTTTAATTATTGTACACTGCATGGCTGTATACATTTGATGAATAATACATTTGAATATGGTAAATTGCGTAGAGCATATACTTTTGGTAAACATTCCTACAGGTTTAATACAAGGCTATGGACACAAGTCATCCTGCTTCAGCAGAACCTTTTTGTGTTCGGTACAATATACAAGTATTTCTGCTTGAGCTGGGTTCCAGCTTACACGTAGTTGCACACAAAGATCTCTGCTAAAACCAACCACGCTTTTAAGTGAGAGGCCCTAAACCAAGAAAGTAGTGTCTCTTCACTTACATCACCAATGTGATTAATTTTCCCCTGACTTGCTGGAACGAACCCAGCTAAGTATCTTTAGTCCTGCCAATTTCTGAAATCCATTCAAAATCCAACCAAAGCAGCTGTCTATGCAACTTCATGTAATATCAGTAGTGGCTGCTATTCTTTTCCTTATTCCTGGTCTCAAAAGTGGATTGAGCACCGCAACGACCTGGTTGAGGGGCCGTTTACAATCAACAGCAGGGCCTTATATCTGTTTAACCAAAACATAAAACAAGTATAAGGCCCCCCATCAATCCCTGTCGCTAGTCAGCACACAAATGCCACCGGGCACAATGACCTTTTTGAATCTTAAAATCTCAACTGCTGGTAATGCCCGAATCCCTGCCGTTTAGTTCCTACTTCGAGGCCTCATGGAAACTTTTCACGTTTTTATTCTCGGCGCTAGGGGATTTCAGACCAAGCCCTGCCAACCGACGGCATGTTTCCACTTTTCGTCAGTTCCAACTGACTCCCAAGGCACCTTTACTTCCGAGGAGCTGAACTTCCGAGCTGCGATGCTTCAGGTCGTCAAGAGAAACCAACAAACGCTTCCAACTGGTCTTGAACCTTCCGCTACGCCGACCTCAGCGCGCAGGCGCACGAGCCCTCCGGGAGGAGCGGCACCGGAGAGGTGGTCCTCGGCGGAGGCGGGGTACCAATGGCGGAGGCGCACGCTTCTTTTGTCACGCTCCGGGGACCCGCTTCGCCGTCTTCCGTCTTCCCTCCACACGGGGCTTGCCCTACCGAGAGCCGCCCCTCGACCCTTCAAGTAGCGGCGGCCGCAGCCAGCCAGAGGCACCGCGATACCGTTAGAGCAGGCCGAGAGAACCCTTCGCCCCCCACCCCCACCCCCGCGGTGGCCGGCTCGTTAAAAATGGCGGCCGAGAGCAAAAACCCTGCCGAATGGTCCCGCGCGCGTGCGCACGGCGCCCGTTTAACCCTTTTTTTTCTCCTCTCCCTCCCCCCTCCCTCTCCT
>JANHFT010003171.1:95736-111787 GCA_032467955.1 Pseudoxenodon macrops | reverse complement strand
AAGCAAAATCTTCAGAAATACAAACTGTTGTCTCCTACGATAACTACTGCCATTTTCTTCTATTTATTTCCCAGCCAGGGAAGGGAATTCAGTCCATGTTTGCTTTGCCTCCTGAGTTGACTCCTCGTCCTCTGTTGTTCCCTTCTCCTAACTGCTCTGTGCATACATGCATCTGGAACAGGCCCCAGCTGTTCTTCCTCCTCACTCATATCCGCCTCCAAAGGCAGCTACGTCTCCAGTGGCTGGGAAATGTCAGACGGCCCTGGATCTATCTCTGCGTCAGACACAGAGCATCCATCGGAGCCTTCTCCAGGCTCCAGAACTGGCCCAAGTTCTGCCCCAACCTCCTCATCATCCGAACTGACAGCTGGCAGGCCACAACACAAAGTAGGGCTAATTCTTAATTTCATTAGTTAATTCAGGAGCAAGGTATTTCTAATCAGAAAAGTTTAAAGTAGATCAGAAAATCTAGGTGTATTTTCCATGATTAATGGATTTACTGAAAATTTATCAGTATGTAATTTATTAATAAGCACATGCTATCCCAATGTCTGTAAATATAGATTTTAAATGTGCTAACACAACATACATTAGCAGTTAAACTTCCAGGGTGCTAGCTGTGATGATAATGCTAATCTACATCTAACGTTAACAACGTTTCACAAAGACTTGGCACTTTCTATTTTCTCGGAAAGCTTTCACTTTATCTCCTTAAGCTATGTCTACTGTTTATAATATTTATCACGACACTTGTATATTATATGTTTGCATGTGGTAATGGTATGTGTATAGTCTAAATGTGAAAAAGTTAATACATTTCTCTTTTTTTCCTATTTATTTTTTCCCCACCCCAAATACTATTGCACTGGCTTGGCTTAAAGATAATAATGAGGTCTTAGGTACATAAATTCTTGAAATGTATCTTGGCATCCTTACAGATCTTGTTTTAAGTAGTGAAAACTTCTGAATGTTCTACTTATAGTTTTCTATCTGAAAGTGACTACCAGGCAACTTTAGAGGAATAGCCCCTGCAGGTACATTAATAGACATAATGAGTTATTCTGTAATTGGGAGATGAGGGGAAGAGATACTGTCTAGGGATGATCTGATACAAAAAGAGGGGGAGGGGCTGCATAATGGGGCAGAGAAAGAAATTTGACCTAATTTATGAGATGGTAAAAAGAGATGGTGGAGGATTTATACTTTTACACTTGTACAATATTATTATTTTGATAATATTGCATTACAAAAGAATTGAGTTAGTTCGCCTTGTTATGTTTCCTGTGTGATCTACTTGGGAAGTAGAGATCTTCTATATGGACTGAATGAAGTTGTCAAAGTGAGTGTAAATAAGTTGAAGTGAGTGTGAATTGTTCCTAACTGAACCCAACCCATCAAAAATATAAATAAAATAAAATAAATAAAAACAATTAAATTAAATTAAAATACAAATAAAATAAAATAATAATAAAACAAAACAAAACAAAATAAAATATTAAATATTGATGGGAAGCTTAAATCAAATATTGAATAAATTTCACTATTGATAGAAACTGAAAAGTCCAAATTTAGATGCTGTGTCTCCAGTGGGGTGGTTAATACGTATTGGTATAGCTATCTTAGGGATTTCAATTTTATTTATTGCTTCCAACTCACTTTTAAAGGCTGTTTAACAAGAGTAATGTGCCATTTCCACATTAAAATAGAATAGAATAGAATAGAATAGAATAACAGAGTTGGAAGACACCTTGGAGGTCTTCTAGTCCAACCCCTTCCTAGGCAGGAAACCCTACATCACTGCAGATAAAAGGTTATCTAACATCTTAAAAACTTCCAGTGTTGGAGCATTCATAACATCTGGAGGCAAGTTGTTCCACTGATTCATTGTTCCAACTGTCAGGAACATTCTCCTTAGTTCTGGGTTGCTTTTCTCCTTGACTAGTTTCCACCCATTGCTTCTTGTCCTACCCTCAGGTGCTTTGGAGAATAGGTTCAGTCCCTCATCTTTGTGGCAACCCCTGAGATATTGGAACACTGCTATCATGTCTCCCCTAGTCCTTCTTTTCATTAAACTAGGTGTTCCTGAAACTGTTCTTCATATGTTTTAGCCTCCAGTCCCCTAATCATCTTTGTTGCTCTTCTCTGCACTCTTTCTTTTTTCCGCAGGTGCAGAGTCAATAAGCACATTTGTGCGATCAAACTCAGCATCCAGGTCTAACTGGGCATGTTTCACATCTGCATTTATTGTATCTTGCTTTCTTTGTTTTAGCCTTCCAGGAAGGTGCTTGCTGTCTTTATTAAAGTGGAAGGCGATGTGGGCAATAGTGTGGGGTGCTGCTCAACAGGCTTAGCACTGAAGGCGCTTTTCACTGTACCGTATGTACTGTAGGACAGGGATCCCCAAACTGCAGTCTGCGGCCTGGTATTGGTCTGTAGCTCATTGGAAACAAGGTCACACAAGTTGTTGGTAAGCGGACCAACTTGAGAAGTTCCATTTGCGCAAATGGCGGGCATATACACACAAAACCATCTGTTCTGACCCAGCCTTTGCAGAAGCAAGAAACAGACTCAAAGAAAAAAAAACCTCTTTATTTACACCTTGTGAATTAAAGGCATTCACCCACAAAATCCAGGCAAGGGTCCTGCAAGGAGTTAACTGAAGCAATAAGGCCTTATCAGCTTGTTACGATAATTGCAGAGGCCGTGAGCTCCCAGCAGAAAGGCTTGCAAATTAAGTCAGTTCAAATAGACAAACCTCAATTCTGGCAAGGCAGCCTTTGTCACAGGAAACACAATGAGCAAAATCTCCAGAAACGCAAAGGGAAGGGTCATTCAGCATTCATGTTTGTTTTGCTTCCCGAGTTGGCTCCTTGTCCTCCGTTGTTCTCCTCTCCTAACTGCTCTGCGCATACATGCATCTAGAACAGGCCCCAGCTGTTCTTCCTCCTCACTCATCTCTGACTCCAAAGGCAGCTGCCTTTCTAGTGGCTGGGAAATGCCGGATGGTCCTGGCTCTATCTCTGTGTCTGACGCTGACTATCCATCAGAGCCTTCCCCAGGCTCCAGAACTGCCCCAGGTTCTTCCCCAACCTCTTCATCGTCCGCGTCTGCCAGCTGCCAGAGGAGCTCATTCCCTCTCCCTCTCTGCCACCACTGCCACTACTGTTGCCAGTCTACAGAGCCAGAAAGGTTGGGGAGTGCTGTTGTAGGGCATAAATCTTGTAATAAATAAAATTGTGTTAACTCCTGTAATGAGTTGGAGTGAACATGAATAATGTTACAGGCTCAGCTAGAGGGTTATCCTGTAGAATCCTTGAATTCTTAGCAAAGACTTGGTTCTAATTATAGTAGAATGCCATCATTATCCGGCCCTTAAGACCCTTAAGTGTGTCTTGGAATTATTGTTTAGGAACTTAAAATAGCCAAGCTTTCTCATATATCTGCTTGCATATCAATTCTAAATTTAATTCTGTATTTCTCACCAGCTATTGTGATTAGGGATCCTCATTTTCCCATATGTAGATCTCTCCTCTAAAATGTGTATTACAGTATATTAGTAGAACACTTGGGGATTGCAGAGGGGGGTTCCTACCGGTTCTGACCAGTTCTACCGAGTAGGTAGTAGGCCGCTGGTGACGTCACAGAGCCGGTTCTGTTGCTCCGTGGGCGCCGACATCTTTTTTGAGGAAATTTTTTCCCGGAATTGTTTTCTTCTGTGCATGTGCAGAAACCAAATTTCCAGCACTGCACATGTGTCACCATCTTATTTTCAGCCTTTAAAAAAAAAATTGGGGCTTTTTTTTACTGCGCATGCGCGTGCGCATGGGGGGCGCCGATGCAGCACGGGAGGCAGCAAACCGCCGGCAAGGTAAGTTTAGAACCCACCCCTGGGGGATTGTAATTTTATTTATTTAGTTACTTATTTATTTAATTAATTTCTGTAGCTTCTTGTTCTATCTGATTCTATTCTTCTCCCCCCCACTGTTAGGATTATGGTAAAATCAAGATAGCTTTCCCTTCATTTTGTTCTTACAACAAAAACAAGATGTGTGTGAAGTAACTAATCCAAAGTACCCACTGAGGTCTGATCTACAACCTTCCTGTACCTTAACACTTTCCTTGACACTCAATACAGACATTTTGTGGGATTGTTATCCAGGTACATGGACAAGTGGACCACATGCAGGGATGGGCTGCTGGGGGTTCTCAGGGGTTCGGGAGAACCTCTAACTAAGATTCTGTGCAGTTCAGAGAACCCCCAAATCCCACTCCTGGCTGGCCACACCCACCCTGCCACATCCCTCCCAGGAGTCCCCACGCAGCCTGATTTAAATGAAGGTATGTGCAGGGTGTTCGCGGAGGCTCGAGGAAGGCGAAAAATGGGCCTACTGGAAGTTTGAGAAGGCTGGAAATAGGCCCGTTTCCTGCCTCCAGAGGGCCTCTGGAGTGGGGAGGCCATTTTTGCCCTCCTGGAAGCTCAAGGAAAGCCTCTGGAGCCCGGGGAGGGCAAAAACACCTCCCCCCTGCCATGGTGCAGGAGGCCAACTAGGCCACCATGGCCACGCCCACCCAGCAACTGGGCAGAGAACACCTTGCTAAAAATTTTGAAGTCCACCCCTGACCCCATGGTAGCATGTTTTTCAACCTGATGCTTGCCAAACGTCTTGAAGTTCAAATTCCAGGATTTATAGCTAATGTAAATTGGACTAGTGTTTCAATTTCAATATTTCTGATCAGTTCTTGAAATACAAATTCTCCTTTTCTTCCTTGGCTTCCATAAGTCTCTTTCTATGATAATCAAAACCTGTGTTAACTAATAGATTATTCCATTTATTTGTGGTTAATAATCATAATGGTAATTTCATAGCCTATCTACTCAACACTTCCAATTGCCAATAAGATGGGATTTGATCCAGCAATTCAGCCTGTGCGGAGTTTCCATGAAAATATTATAAGGATATTTCATCCAGTTTTGGTTGCCACAATATAAAAATATGTTGGGACTCTAGAAAGGGTGCAGAGAAGAGCAGCAAAGATTATTACAGGACTAAAACATATGATGAACAGTTGCAGGAATTGGGTATGTTTAGTGTAATGAAGAGAAGGACTAAGGGTGCCATGATAGCAGTTTTCCAATATCTAAGGAGTTCCACAAAGAAGAGGCAGTTAACTTATTCTCTAAAGCACCTGAAGGCAGGATAAGAAATAACAGAGCGAAGCTTATCAAAGAGAAATCCAACCTAGAAATAAGGAGAATTTTTTTTGACAGAGCAATTAATCAATGGAATAGCTTGCCTCGAGAAATTGTGGGCACTCCATCACTGGAGGTTTTTAAGAAGACATTGGACAGCCAAGGTCTCCTGTTTAATCAGGGGTTGGACTAGAAGACCTCCAAGGTCCCTTCTAACTTTGACATTCTGCATTTCTTCAGAAATAGTATGGCTTGAAAACTGATTCAAACAAAGGGAAGAGTTAAGTATAGCAGGATTTTTAGTTTGATTAGCCACGATACTGATTCAAATGGAAACAGGGAAGATTGACTGGCATTTAAACACCAGTTTGAAGCGTCACAAAAATCAACAGCTTCATGTCTTTCCTTTTTTATGTAACCAACAGGCTCAGCCACAGCTACAGATCTCAGTGAGAAAATAATATGGAACCTAGAAGCAGTTTTTTTGACCGGATGGAAGGCAAATAAAGATAAAGAGGAACGCGTGAGTTATCTTGTGGGAACAAGGGCAGTGCCATTCATAAGTGGGAAAAATGCTGCTGAAATTTGGAGATGTTCAGCCTTCTCTTCCCATTAACAAACCCATTTAGGAGGCACAATATAAAGAGTGGAATAACTGCGCCTAACAGGCTGGGCTCAACATCTGTCATGCTGCAGATCCCTCATGTTCAATTGAATCCTATTGTTTTCAGATTATTCGACTCCATTCATTGTCATTGTGAAGGTTTAATCAACTGTTTGCAATCACGTGAGGTTTGGGAGTCATAACTGGGACAATTGACCCACAGTTTTAGATCAAAATACCCTGTTACAAAACTGAATGAAAACATGACTTGCGAACAAATACTCCGTAATTTAAT
Organism: Pseudoxenodon macrops; assembly: GCA_032467955.1. Lineage (NCBI taxonomy): Eukaryota > Metazoa > Chordata > Lepidosauria > Squamata > Pseudoxenodontidae > Pseudoxenodon > Pseudoxenodon macrops. The sequence goes on along the minus strand of JANHFT010003171.1, from coordinate 105,697 downwards.
TAGTCTGGAAATTATATTCTTTCACCTTAAACTTACATCCATCCCATTTTCAAGTGGGAAAGAAAAAAAGATGGGGGAAAAAAAAACCCTTATTAAGAAGACCAATACATGCTGTGAAAGAACAAAATAATATTTTCTATTCCTTATTTAGAAAATCATATGCCCTTTGCTGTCTGTTGACAAATAGATAGCATTTGTCCACTATTTGGAAAGCAGGCTGACAAATCTCCTTTTTAATGCTTTTGCAACACCATGAAAACATAGTCCTTAAAACTATTCTTCAGCTATTCTTTGTAAGTAAAAACTCAACTTATCTTCTCTCTCTGCTGCTGCAATAAGAGAGTTGTGAGAACCTCCAGATTCTAATGTTTGTTTCGTTTTCTGCCTCTCTTACATCCTCCTGGATTCACACATAATAGCCCCTTCTCCGACACCCCCCTTCCCCCCCTCTCAGCACCTTATGGCAAGTGAGCAACACAGCGATGTGTCAGGAAAGCTTTTTTTTTTTTTGCTGAGCTGCAGAAGCTGATTCACTGGGACAAAAATAATAATAATAGACCTTTGCTTTAGTTGTGGCGATTCTTGTGGGGTCAGGCTAGACGCTGCTCCAGATGGCAAGTTGTCAAGTCAGACAGGCCAGGCTTTGGGAGACTTTTCAAGAGACCCAGATTGCAACGTCAGGATTTTCCTGGATATGCGCATGTGCGTCCTGTTCCCAGGGCAGCAAGGTGCTGGGAGAGAAGCTGAGGGCCTCCCACCCACCCACTGCAACCTGTTCAGCTCCTGCTGCTGCTTCTATAAAGACTTTGCTGACTTGTGACTCGGTCTCAGAGCCCAAGGAGGAAGAAGAAGCAACAACAGAGCTCTCTCCTCTGCTGCTCTTTGCTTCAGGTCGCCACCAGGATCCGAGATGATTGCTATGGAAGAGTTCTGTTAGAACGTTCTCCTACCTGGCCTTGCCTTCATAAGCAGTCCTTTGGGGCGGAGGTGCGCCAAAACTCTTTTGAGATACAGTGAGCTCTTGGCACGCCCGGTCATCTCCTTCCCATTTTAAGTGGGAACCTTTGACGGCGAAGATGCCGCTTGCTTCTTTTCAAAGTGAGAGGAAATGAAGAAGACCCACGATCCAAGCAAAATGTGGGGAGAACTCCAGATTTCGCTCTCGGTTTGTCCAAAACAGGGACACCATCATACCTATTGAATTATGTAATTTGGGGGAAATGGTGCTTTACACAATAAGTCCATCCTCTTGAAGTTGAGGAAAGTCTTTTCTCTTAAAGACCTATTGCAAGCAGTTTATTTTTTGATCGCTTCAGCAAACGCTTCCCCCATGAAACCCTGCAAACCAAACCCTAAGGAGACTCCCAGTGCAGATGCTGGCTTCCCCTGCAGCAGTGATTCAGGCTGTGCGGCGACAGGCAGCTCTGAACGGCTGGAGAACACCGCCAAGCGCAGGCTGGCTGCCAACGCCAGGGAAAGGAGAAGAATGCAGGGGCTCAACATGGCCTTTGACCACCTCCGCAAAGTGGTCCCCCAGTGGGGGCAAGACAAAAAGCTCTCCAAGTACGAGACCCTTCAGATGGCGCTCAGTTACATCATGGCCCTGACAAGGATCCTGGCTGAAGCCGAGAGGTTCAGCGCACAGAAAGGCTGGATTAACTTTCAGGAGGAGCATTTCCACGCTTGCACGGGTCAGAAGGCGGCTGCGGAAACCGAACTCTACGCTCCCAGACTTTTCCACTTCCAACCTGATCACTTCTAAGTTGATCAACTAGATCGCCGTGGATCTGGGACATTTTCTCGCTCTTGTAAAACTTGGCAACAAGAACTTGAACAGCCGCATCAGGTAATCTCCAGTTGTGGTACCCTTGATCTCGTTTGATTTCATCTTTGGAACAAATTGATTTCATTCATCTGGGGGGGATTCATTTTCCCTCCTTCCTAGTGGTTACCTGTGAAATATGTACAATATCTTCAGGTTGCATCATTCTGATGTTATGCGATTTTTTTGGGGGTAGTTATACGTGTCTGACCTACCATGCCTTCTGTTTTCACAATGATATGTTGAAGAAAACAAAGCAGGATTAATAGTAACAATAACAGCCACAACAAAATTAATCCAGTTTTAGATATGGCATGGACAAATTTGGTTATTGGAGAATGTAATTGACTTTTTAATCAGAATGATTAGATATTCAAATCTCCATTAATTCTTAAAGCGACATGTATTTTATTTTGTTTCCTCGTTAATGGTATATTATACAACAGAAAATAGAAATGATATTCTTTAGTCCTCAAAGAAGTAACTTCCTTAAACTTTGTAAGTTTGTCCTTATAGGTTCTTCTAAACCAAACTGCGCAAGTTTCACTTACCTTACAACTCGCAATTTCTCAGAGTGTAAACCTAGAATGAAACTAATTTCAGTTATAGTCTTTAGAGCGTTTAAATATTCTGTATGCTGCTATGAAGTTTAATCAATATTACATGATGCTATATGATGCTTGCGTGAAAATAAAATTTTACAATTTGTGATTCATAATAAGCCTGCTTTTTTTTTTACATTGTTTCATTCCTTTTACAGTGTCGAAAGTTTTGTAAAGTATAAACACATTTTTTTCACATATAAAATGTCTGTTATTAAAAGAGGTGGGCATCCTATCTTGGGAGTTAGGTAAGCTCTACCAAAGGAAAGATCTAAATCCCTTTAGACGGATAACATACATAAAAAAGAAATGCATTAATTTTTTTGAAGACATGATGGTGTAAATGATTAAAGCAGTGGACGAAGACTTGGATGACACCAACTGAAATCCATCCTCATTCATGGAAACGAACCAGGTGATTTTTAAATGGTCACTCTTAACTCAACTGGTAGGGCTCCTGTTGTGGATAGATATTGGAGTAGAAATTATTGCATTCTCAGAGGAAAAGAGACTTAAATCTGAATTTAATCCTTGTCAGGGATGACTGCAGAGAGGATAATTCCTTTGCTTTATTGGCTGTAGCTCTATGATCAAGTCAATTGAATAACGAGCATTGGGAGGGACCATTGACGATTTCCAGACAAGTCACTTTTGCCTTGTTGCTGATTAAAATAAACATTTTTGCTAGTAGACAAGCTCATCTTGGGAATTCTTTTCCCATGTCCCCTTAAAACCAATAACCACACGCCTGACTGATTTCCATGGCCATCTGAGCCAGCAAGAAATTGATTTCATGGATTTTAGCTTGTGCAGTGTGATGGGTATATTTCTGCCTGAAGGAATATGAAAGAAAAAAAAGACAGTTCTCTCATGCCATCCATGGGCATTAACAAAAGGCTAAAAATATTTAAATATTTTAAAAGGAAGAGAAGAAGCTAGCAAAGTGGTAGTGCACACACACATTTCAAAACCAGAGTGAGAATCTATTTCACTTGAAACATGATCGTATTTGGCATCAGACCCCTAGTTATGACCAACATGTCACTTTATAGTAGGGGTGGGCAACTGTGGTGCCTTTAAGACCTGTGGACTTCAACACCCAGAATTCTTGAGCCAGCCATGCTGAGCCATGCTGGCTCAGGAATTCTGGGAGCCGAAGTCCACAGGTCTTAAAGTTCCCCATAGTTCTCTACCCCTTTATAGAATAGTCTGTTGTGCAGGAGGATTTCAATTTAGGCTCACCTAAATAATAATAGCCTTTATTGTCATTATACATCATGTATACAATGAAATTGGTTTAGCCACTACTGGTGCAATCCATATTCACTCCACTGTAACACCAGGAGCTCAAAGCCGCAGCGTCTATGCGTGCCGCCATCTTGGGCCTTATCTAAACCAACCAAATCAGTTTAAAGATACAATGTAGATTGAATAAACATGTAAATAACTATAGTGCATACTGGTCTCCCAGTAAACCACAAGCAGCTTGCTGAGCTGCCCTGAACAAAAGCAGAACCACAGCTTATTTACCCATTACAAAGACAAGACAAAGAGAGGCAAACACAGTGTAAATTACAAATGATACAGGAATGCTTTTTATAACTCCATCCGTGTGACCTTCTTGGTTATTTCTTCCCACAAGGTCAGCATACTGCTGTATCTTTGAGATCTGGTCATTGAATATAGAACGGTGTGATTTCATGGTCACAGTTTCCTATCTGATTTCTACCTTGTCACCGTGCAGGTCAATCCAACTTGCTATTACAAGGATACTTTAGGCAGTTCACATAGATTGTATGTATTGGAAATATTATAGAATTGGTAGCAAATGAAGCTCCTGTGTGTTTGAGGGGTAACTTATTATACCACTCTAGTTATGGAAGCATCTAGCATTACCATATTTTACTTTGAGCTGGGAATGGACTAGATGATCTTGGGAAGTCCCTATACAGGTAGTCCTCAACTTAAACCATTCGTTTAGTGACCATTTGAAGTTACAACAGCCCTGAAAAAAAGTGACTTATGATTGTTTCTCACACGTATGACAGTCCTGGGGTCACGTGATCACCTTTTGCAACCTTCTGACAGGCAAAGTCAATGGGGAAGCCAGATTCACTCAACAAATGTGTCACTCAACAACTGTGCTACTAACTTAAGAACTGCAGCGATTCATGTAACAACTGTGGTAAGCAAGGCCATACAATGGGGCAAAACAACAACTGTCTTGCTTAGCAACACACATTTTAGGCTTAACTGCGGTCATAAGTGAAGACTATCTGCATTGTGCCATTCTGTCATGACACACATAAAAAGGCACTTTGATAGCATGGTTGTGGGTGCCGTATTGACTTTTGTGTGCGTTCCCCTCTTCCCCTAAGGACAGTCCTGATTGTGTTGTATACTATTTTGTTCTGACATGGGGCTTTCAACCCTTGGATGGAAAACAAAACAAAACCAAACAGACAAATTTGTTTCTCTAATGGCAATTGTTTATTTAAAACAGATGTACTTAAAGCTGACTATATTTGGACTCTAAAGCTTAGAAGAGTTGCTCCTGTAAGTACGAGGATGGGTGAAGCCATCACAAAATTCCAGGGTTACAGTGAGGAACAGAATATCGTCTATGGAGTAGGAAATCACACTACACTTCTGTGTTATTGCCCAAAAATGTGTTTGGGTGCATCCATGTTGTTACCAGAAGTTGTGCTAGACTCAAGGGAATGCTTAAATTTATTATGAAATTACATCAGGAAACTGATTTAAGCTGTGGCTGCTCTGTACAAGTTAGAAGAGTACCTTGGACAGAGCCAAGGTAATGCAGAGATAATTCCTCATACAGTGGAACCTCCGTTCACGACCATAATCTGTTCCAGGACTTCGGTTAGCACCCGATTTGGTCATGAACGGAAGCAAAGACTGACTGCACGTGCGTGGATACACACAAAAAATGGCGCAGAAGGGAAAATGGCTGCAGCAAGGAAAATGGCCGCAGCTGTGTTTGATTGTCAACCGAAGATATGTTCGTGAACAGAGTCAAACATTTAGCGGATCTTTTGTTCGGAAACCGATTTGGTTGTGGACTGAGGCGTTTGTAACCGAGGCTCCACTGTACTGTATGTTGTTGGGAAAAAGGAAGGCGATGTTACTGATTTGCTAAGGGCAGCAGCAGACAAGACAGACAGAGACCATATTTTTCCATCTATAACACACCCCCATGTATAGGATGCCTCCCCCCTAATTTTTCTTACCCCACATTCAGAAATTAATATTTTAAGCACTCAGAAGATTCGCTCGTGAGGCTGATTTGCATAAATAAAGTATTGGAAGTTTCGCAACTGTGATTTTCTTTGCAGGTCCCCGTGTATAAGATTCTCCCCCATTTTTAGGTAAATATTTTAAAGAAATACACGGAAAAATCAGAGGTGGGTTCCTACTGGTTTTATCTGGGTCTATAGAACCGGTATTAACTTGGTGATGATGTCACAGAGCCAGTCCTGTCAGTGTCTCCATGGGTGCCGCCATCTTGGATTTTGGTTCTGCGCATGCGCAGAAGCTAATTTTTGATTCTGTGCATGCATAGAAGCTAGTTTTTGATTGCTGCATGTGCGCATGCGCTTCACGCACGCACATATAGTACGACCTTGAACAAACCGGCAGCAAAAATATCCGGAACCCACCCCTGGAAAAAATACAGTATATGCTTTTATGTTTGTGTGCAGCTCTTCTTCAAGGAGGCAATGATGAGACTTTCTTGCAGAATGTCTCCAAATGCACATTCTGTAGCAAATCCAGGCATGTGGCCTTGAGGAAAATAGGAGTGTCTTCCGATCTGCACACGGAAACCATTTTTGGGGTGTGAGTCACCCTCATTTAGGGAGAACACACGTGTTCCATGCCAACTTCAATAGATGTCATCAGTTATCATGACTTGAATTTTAAAGACAACCTGGAAAAAGCCTTTGGCTGTGTAAGATTTTGGATAACAGTTCCCCCGGGACACAGGCAAAGAGATATTTGTATAATGCCACTCTGAAGCATTTATTCAACGGATGAGGAAAAACACATTGGCTGAACAGTTTGGCATTTTTCTTTATATGCATTTAAAATATACTTTAGAACATACCGCTCATTCCCTTCCCTCTTTCCATCAAAGCTATGTACCTTATATATTACTAGGATTTTAAAAAAAAACCCTTTTTAATGGAAAAATAACAACTTCATATTGGTAGATTATAAGGCCATTGAGTTGTGCAATACATATTACTTCATTTAACAAGTAGGAAATTTCATTTGGTTTTCCTGCTGTATTAATTCAGGTATTGATTAAAGTGGGTAGGTGAAGTCATTCACCCCCCTCCACAGAACAGTGTCTCACTGTGAATTTTACAACAGTTCCCTATATATATTATACCGTGCCTTTCTACGACACAAATCAAGAGTTTGCAACAAAGCAGTTGTGGATCAATTGATCTATTTTTTTAAAAAACAATATTTTTACATCAGAAATAAGAAGACAATGGTGCTATCGTTAATTATATTTGTGCTTTGCTGACTTATATGAGAAACATGACGATTTCAAGTGACTTCCCAGTATTATTTGTAGTGAATCCACCTTTCAAATTTTCACTAACATTTCCACAGAATATCCTCCTTGTTACATTTTCGAAGTTGTGCTTTCACAGTGATACTGCACGGTTTCAAGTTGGGGGGCTGCTATATACTGCATGTGAAAGAATCTCAAAACGCCAAAAGCATTTTCTTTGCTTTGTAGTATCCTCTCAGGCAGAAAAAAATGTTTTTTTTAGAGTCCTTTGGATTCTCTAATCTTTTATTGGGATTTAGCACGTTCGGAAAAGGAACCAGAATCCCAATAAATATATTAATAGAAGAAGGCGGACATGCTCTTCAGCAGCGTTTCCCAACTTTAACCACTTTTAAGATGTGTGGACTTTAACTCCTAGAATTCCCCATCCAGCATGACCGGTTGAGGAATTCTGGGAGTTGAAGTCCACCTGTCTTAAAGTTACCAGAAACGCTGCTTTGTAGAAGCTATTGGGCTCCATCCAATCCTAAATGCCCTTTCAGTCAAGCCATGCGTTTCTTGTCCCCGCCTCCTCTTTCTCCTTCATCCTGTTCTATAGCGCTCCACCTCTTCGAAGCAAACTGAATGGCTTATGAAAGAGATGATTTGATTATGATAGTGAATATTCTTCCAGAGAATGATACCCATTTATTCTAGCTTCCTCAGGTTTGGAAGCACACGTTTAATCATTGTCCTTATTAAGTCAGCAAGGATTTCAAAAGAAAATAGATTTATTTCGCTTCCATGAGCTTTCTTTCCCTTGTGGAAATTTGTTAGGAATGACTTTGGCTACATAACACGAAAGAACTTATTTCTAGTGCAAAGTTCAGGTTCTAGTTTATGAAATAAATAAAGAAGAGAAATGAAACTGTCTTCTGCAAGAAGAAAACTCTTTCAGCAATATCAATAGCCACAATGGCCTTTTTTCCAGGGGTGAAATCCAGCAGGTTCTGACAGGTTCTGGAGAACTGGTAGTGGAAATTTTGAGTAGTTCAGAGAACCTCAAATACCACCTCTGGCTGGCCCCAGAGTGGGGTGGGAATGGAGACTTTGCAGTATCCTTCCCCTGCCACGCCCACCAAGCCACACCAAGCCACGCCCACCAAGCCACACCTACAGAACCAGTAGCAAAAAAGTTTGGATTTCACCAGTGGGATACAGTATAAAATTCAGAGTATTTACTAGGCCATTTATTTCTATAAATGTAAATGCTGCTATCCAGAAGCCAAGAAGATATCCTGAGACAGTTTATTAAAAAAGTAAACATTTTAACAAATCAGAGTCTAGAACTCCAGCCTGTGAAAAGTCATAGCAGATTACCAGAATTAACTTCAAACAAAGATTTGCAAAATTAATGTGGACTTTTTGTTGTTTATTTTGAAGAGAGGGTACCCTCCAATTTTACAAAGTACTGCTACAATAATTAGCTTTTATTTACAAATCTACAATTTGAGGAAGCATTACGGGTGGACAGAAATGTTATCCTACTCTCTCAGAGCTCTAACAGCTTGATTAGAATTTATTCCTGGCTTTTGCCACTGATAGCAATAGCCCTTAGACTTATATACCACTTCACAGTGCTTTTACAGTCCTCTCTAAGTGGTTTACAGAGTCATCCTATTGCCCCCAACAATCTGGGATCTCATTTTTCCACCCTCGGAAGGCTGGAAGGCTGAGTCAACCTTGAGTTGAGATTCGAACTGCCAAATTGTAGGCAGTTGGCAGTCAGCAGAAATAGCCTGCAGTACTGCCTTCGAACCACTGCGCCACCAGGGCTCCTGATGCTCCTGATGCAAATTTATGTGGATAATTTTAATCTAAAGTTTTCTAAAATTTGGGGGATGATAAGCAGGGTTAAGTTGACCTTACTCTGTCCTAATATCATGAAGCAAGACTGCTGTTTTGTTTTTCATAGCTAGCAGCTCCAACGGTTTGGTGGAGCACCATATGAAGAGATTGTAGGAGTGGAACTGTGTTAGTCTATGGTGGCAACCCCTCCCCCTTTTTTTTCTGGTACACGTAGTCCTCGACTTACAACCATTCACTTTGTGACTGTTCAAAGTGACAATAGCAATGAAAAAAAAACCTTACAACTGGTACTCACATAACTGTTGCAGCATTCCCATGGTCACACACAAACAAATTTGGGTGCTTGGCAACCAGTATGTTTTTAGGTCATGTTATCACCATATGTGACTTTCTCAGCCAGCCTCTGGCAAGCAAAGTTAATGGGGAAAGTCGGATTTACTTAACGATTGTCTGATTCAACTACGGTGATTTGCTTAACAACCATGACAAAAAGGTCGTAAAATTGAGCACGAGTTGCTTAACAACTGTCTAGGTTAGCCACAGAAATTCTGGTCCCCGTTGTGGTCATAGGTCAAGGTCTACCTGCAGTTTATTCAAAGGTTCTGGAACCAGAACCTCTGCATTTAATTGGAAACTAGGCCAAATTCGGAACCTGCTATCCAGGGGTGAAATCCAGCAGGTCCTGGAGAACCGGTAGCGAAAATTTTGAGTAGTTCGGAGAACCGGCAAATATCCCCTCTGGCTGGCCCCAGGATTGGGGAGGGAATGGGATTTTGCAGTATTCTTCCCCTGCCATGTCCACTAAGCCATGTCCACAGAACTGATAGAGAAAAAATTGTAATTCCACAACTGCTGCTATCTTATTCTAGATCTATAAAGTTGACGCAAATAAAGATGGTCACCACAGTGGAAGATGGTCTGGGGCTCATGAACGTTTATGCTTTTCAATAACATATTTTTACTCATTAAAAACATTACCATACTCCTGATTTCCCCCCCATTTAAGGAGGTGCAGTAATTTACTTTTCAGTATTAGATGCTGAAGAGCAAAAAAAAAGAACAGCCAGTATCTCATATATTCTTTTTTGACACCTTGCCAATGGCCAATCACATTTAGGGATTATGGGCCCTCATTTGCTTGATCCC
>JANHFT010003171.1:75674-86937 GCA_032467955.1 Pseudoxenodon macrops | reverse complement strand
CAGCACAAAGGTCCTACGCAGCCATAAAGGATCATCATGAAATTTGTCATTCCGAATTTCCAAGGTTTTTACACCATCCAAGAGCCTCCATAAAGGGAAAACATTTATTGCTGCTAATATAACAGGAAAAGCTGAAGGGAAGCACGGTCCTCCTCTTCTCCTTCTCCAGGGAGGAAGAGAAATGAATTAAATCTAAAGTACAAATGTTTATTTAATAAAACTCAGTTGTTTTTTTTCCTGGGTAAACAATCCTTTCCTCGGAGGCATCTATAGAAGAATAATTGATAAGACTCTTAACATAAAGAAAGCTTCAAATTAAATAATCCAGTATTAAAGCTAACAACATTTCTAGGTATTTCAGAGAATTAGCTTCTGTTTCTGCTTTCCATCACTCAAGGCTCACGGCTGAGGATTATCAACTTAGTACACGAAGAGTAACAAATATCTGACTCAAGGGGACACAGGAATCAAAACTTAGTCTTAACAAGATGAGTTCAAGAAAAAAACTGAGTTTACCTCAGTGCAAGGACAAGAACGGTTCATTGTATTAAAATGTATTCACCTGGGGATAGAATCAAGGTTATGTGAAGGCAAAGGTGGGTTCCTATCAGTTCAGACCAGGGGTGGGTTCTAACTTACCTCGCCGGCGGTTCGCTGCCCCCTGTGCCGTGTGTGTGTGCCTTGCGCGTGTGTGCACACCTCGCATGTGCGCGCATGCACAGTAGAGAAAAGGCCCAAAAAATTCCCCCCCAAAAAAGGCCAAAAATAAGATGGCGACGCATGCGCAGTGCTGGAAACTTGGCTTCTGCACATGCGCAGATTTTTTTTCCAGAAACGAAAATTCCCAAAAAAAGATGGTGGCACCCACAGAGCAGCAGAACTGACTCCGTGACGTCACCAGTGGCCTACTACCTACTCGGTAGAACCAGTCCGAACCTAGGAACCCACCTCTGGTTCAGACCGGTTCTATGGAACTGTTAGTAACTTGGCGGCCTGGTTTGCTGGAACCAGCAGCGACCCAGACCTGCCATACCCCCAAGCTGGTTCTCTCGGGGGCTCCATAGATGCCGGCATCTTGTTTTTTGCTTCTGTGCATGCACTTTTTTTTAGTACTGTGCATGCGCGTGCGCAAAGTGCACGGCGCATCCCTGAGTGAACTGGCAGTAGCAGGATCCGGAACCCACCCCTGATCTGTAGTAATACATAAAAGGTCTACCTGCTCTTGGGGATTCTGCATTTCAGCAGATATTTCCCCCCCCGGATAAAGGAATATTTATTACTATGTGCAGTACATACACTAAAAGCATTTAATTGTGCTTTATAGAAAGAGACATGGAGTACAGAGAAATCATATTTAAATGTTTCAGAAGTTGGTTGCAAACTGTTCCAAGAGTTATGCATGCTAAAAGGTGCTACATTAGGGGTGTCAAACTCAATTTCATTGAGGGCGGCATCAGGGTTGTATTTGACCTCGGGGGGCATGGCCAGGGTAACTATGGCCAGCTCAACATCACTTGCATTGGGGGTGCCTGCATTGGCCCGAACACTCAACCAGAGAAAACAGGCTCCCGAGCTCTGTTTTTGCTTGCAACAGCCTCCTGCAGCCCTCTGCCAGTGAAAACAGATCTCAGGAGGGCTGCATGCAGCCCTCACAATCTCCGTTTTTGCTGGCAGAGGCACTGTGAACCAGTCCTTCACAGTTTGCAGGGCAGCCCCACGGGCCAGATCTGAGCACCCTGTTGGCCCAATCTGGCCCCCAGCCCTTGACTTTGACAGCTCTGTGCAACATGTTCCATGCAAAATAAATTAAAAGTTTGCCGCAATAAAATCTCACATTTTTAGACAATCAAAAAGCAGTTTCCCCACCAAAAAAACCCACAAAACCCGGGCTCACCTCATCCTCTCCCTGTGTGGAGGTATGGTTTCATTGTCCTTCTTCCAGAAAAATATTGGGTGTGGCATCCCAATTACCCTACATTCTAATCGGACAGGATGTCCTTCTGGCACCCCACAGTTCTGTAGTCTCTCTAGTATCACTGGGGCTTTTTTAACTTCCTTTTCTGAAAAAGAAGAAAGGAAAGGCGGATTTATTGATTTAGTTGAAATTGTTCAAAATGATTTCTGGATGTCTGCCGTATGAGGATGCGCATCTGTGTGTGTGTGTGTGTGTGTGTTAAAAAAGTCCAGGATGGCTGTAAGTATATAATCAGGGCCCCACCCATTTTTTCATATGTTGTCCGTGCTTGTCCAAACCCAACATTTCAAATAAGGACATCCAGTTTACTCAGTGTGCATCTTGACCCTATAAACTCTATAGGGTCTTCTTGGAATTCTACCTCCTTGCCAGCTCTTCAAGGAAGACCAGGTCAAGAAACAGACAATAGGAATACTATTTTGTTGTTTATAAGGGTATATTAAACAGAACCGTGAAAGCCTATCCAAAATCTTCATTGCCCAATTTTTAGGACCACAAGGTCAAGGCAGGTCTGCTCTGAGGAGTCTCTTTCCCATGCTTTCTTCTTCCCCAGGTCTGAGAAACCCCTCTTCTTCTTTGATCCCCTTCTGAAGGGGATCCACGTTATTCAGAGGCTGTGCATTTTCTACCTGGAAAAGATATACAGCACTGTAAACATCTATGTCAATATTCCAGATGTTTTGGCCACCTTAACAATCGTTCTCCCCAGAGCTGGATGACATAAAGATTCAGGATTTGGCCAATGACATCCAATCCACTGTGAAGAAGCTCTGTATTGTGGCCCGTCAGTGCCCACAGAGCTGGCGGCAGACTCGGACTGTGAGGAGGTTGGGGAGGAACATGGGACAGTCCTGTAGTCTGGGGAAGGCTCTGATGAGTGCTCTGTGTCAGAGGCAGAAATGGGACCAGGGCCGTCCGACAGTTATCTGCTATCTTTGGAGTCGGAAATAAGTGGGGCAGAAGAACAGCTGGAGCCTGTTCCCAATGTGTGAATGTGCAGAGCTGTCAGGAGAAGGGAACAATTAAGGAACAGGGGTCGACTCAGGAGTAAAGGCACAAATGGACGCTCCCATAGAGAATAAATAGGAGCAAAAGAGGAGTGGTGTTTGCAGGAGACAATTAGTTCGTTTATTAGTGTGAAGATTTACTTATCTGAATTATGCCTCACAGAGACTCCTTGCCAAGTATTTCATTGTACAGCGTTATACCTGGAAGCTATCGGCCTGGCAACTATTCAAACACTGATAAGGGCTGTTGTTGCAATTCACCCTTGAAAGGCTTATTGCCGGGACTTTTCTGTATGTGAATGCTAGAAATTCACATTAGTCAAATAAAAAGGTTTTTTTGGGGGGGACACGGAGTCTGCTTCGTGATTTCGTGAAGACTAGGTCAGAACAATTTGGCTCTTGAATTCAATCAAGCTCCCCATTCATGGTACACAATTCATTAAGACAATGAACATTTTCATATATATGAATATTCAATATTCAGCCACAGGGGTTTCTAGTTAACGAAGTACCATTAGATAAATGGTCTAATGCTCAGGATGGATGAAGAAGACCATCTAATAAAGACTTACCTACAACAGACAGTTCCAAGCTGAAGGAATTTTGTCCTGTTTTGTTGGTGGCTATGCAGGTGTAGATTCCAGCATCACTTTGTCTGAGAGGATCGATAAGTAAAGAATGTACTCCATTTTCTCTGACCAGCATTTTGTGAGTGGCATCTGGTAACACAGGCTTGCCATTCCGAAGCCACATCAGATCTGGTGGTGGTAAGCCACTTACCTAACAGAGGAGACAACAGTCATAAGCAAGTGACATACTTGTTCATATTAGTGACATCTATTCCACATTCATTGTTCTTGTAGAGCAAATGATGTATGAAAACCAGAGAAAAGAAATCATGTTATAGGCCTGCATCAAAGATTAGGGTAAATCGTAATTGGTTGTATAAGCTTAAATTAACCATGATTTATTAAACAATGGTTGGCTCAGATACAAATGCACCAAATAAACCCCAAGCATGCTCCCTGTGATGTGTAAATTGAATGTCAGAGAAAAAAAACACAATTCAAAGCGTACATTAAATGTTAAAACCTTAAAATAAAAATAAGCCCATGCATCATCTAACAGCTGGAATCCATGTTAATGAGAGTCACCAATGGATGTTTTTCACGGCAGCATCTGATATTTGCTGTAATCGAATCCAATCGCTTTCCTTAACTTGCCTCAAAGGAAAGCTACCTAGTTGTGTTTGTGTTCTTAGAGAATATGAGCAAATAGTAATGCAAATAACAATGCACTATTACTAGTGCAACCCCTGCACCCCCACCCCCCTATGCTGGTGAATAAAGAAAGCCCCCTGACCCCAATACCTTGCAATCGAGTCTGCAAAGCCGGCCTTCATGGGCAACCATGTCTCCAGGTGCCTGCAGGAAATATGGCCGGAAAAACCGTTCCTGCAGAGGTTCCCGATCTCTTTCTGATACACGGGACCTTCCCCTGCATTTCAAACACATAAGAATATTGGATAGGTGGACAGAAAGGAGACCTTTTAGCATAGCATTAAAAGTATTGAAGCGGGCAAGAGACAATGGATGGATGATTTTTCTTTTTTATTGCTGTTCTGATTTGCTTTTCTTATTCTCTTTTCTTTTTTTAGGTAGGTGACATGACTAGAAGTTAGGTAGGATAGAAAAAAAAACCTTTAAAAAAAAAAAAAGGGTGATGTGATTAAAAGTTAGAATAAGAGATAGAAATAAGAGAGGGGGAATATTAGTGTATACACTTTGATATAATAAAATGAAAGCAATAATAAGAGAAAATATGGAATAATTGAATGATGACAAACTGCAACTTAATATAAACATGTATTATTATTAGAAATATATAAGTTGATTGAATGTAATAACTATGATTAATTTTACTAGTTTTAGTTGTATTAGACTGCATGATACCCAGGTGCCACACTGTTCATGCATTGATATATTTGTAAAAAAAAAAAACTTGAAAAAAAAAGAAGGAAAGAAGGAAAGAAAGAAAGAAAGAAAGAAAGAAAGAAGAGCTTTTAGCTAAGAAAACAGTCTCCTGAATTTCACTGCTTAGAAATTTAAGGATTTCCAAACCCACAAATTGACTTTGCCAAGTAAAAGTCATGCTTAACTCATAATCCTATATTTTAGCATCAGATCCTTTTTTAATTTCATTTTTTTACCTGTGAGACTGGATAGACGTTGATAATCTACCCCGCAGTGAAGGAGTCTGAACCATCAAACGACCAGAGCAACTGATTCTTCCCTGCCAGAGCATGCAAGAGAGAAGAAACGGTATTTGTTCATTCACCACGCATCGGTCATTCTTCATTGCTAGATCACATTTGTGATACGTAAGGCTGATTTTTTTAAAGAAATGAGGCAAAAATCTTATACTTTTACAACTATAAATCTTATTTATAAGTTATTGCCATTGTTGCTAAAATTCAAAATCAACTGATAGCAATCAATCAATCAATCGTTAAAATGAACTTTCAAAATGTATGCGTCTGCCTTCATCCTCTTAGGTGTAAACAATGTATGTGTGCGTATAGGAATTTGTACCTGAGGATTTGCAGCCATGAATGTATAGTTTCCATCATCGTCATTTGTAGTAGCTTCAATATGTAAAGAACAAGTTCCATCCCCCTCTCGAATCATTTTGAAATGTCCATTCTTCTTCGAAATCTGTTTGCCATCCTTAAACCAGTATACCTGGGGGATTTTTTTAAAGAAAGAACTATTGTAGCCTTGCATTGATGACTATAATTCTATGTATATTAGCTTAGAAGAAAACCTCATTGAAATCATTGGGATTATTTATTTGAGAGTAAAAAAGACTGCATGAAACAATGCAGTAAATAAGATTCTCAATTCAAGTGTAAATTTTGGAATAAACTAACTGCATGACAGCCAGACACTATTCTGTGAAACCAAGGGGCAATGCAGTCCATAAATCATAGCTATATATGACCATTTATTTGTGCCGCCCACAGAGTTCCCTGATCTGCTTGTCCCATGTTTGGGAGTAGCTTTAAGGATGGGAGCAGGGGTGGGCTTCAAAATTTTTAGCAAGGAGTTCTCTGCTCGGTTGCTGTGTGTTCATGGCCATGGTGGGTGTGACCTAGTCAGCCTCCTGCATCACAGTGGGGGTGGGGACTTTTTGCCCTCCCCAGGCTCCAGAGGCCTGTTTCTGGCCTTCCCAAACTTCCAGTAGGCCCGTTTTCCGCCCTCCCTGAGCCTCCATGTGCGCCCTGCGCTTACCTGCATCCAAAGCGGGCCATGTGGGGACTTCTGGGCGGGGTGAGGTGGGGTGAGCCAGGAGTGGGATTTGGGGGTTCTCCGAACTGCACAGAATCTTAGCTAGAGGTTCTCCCGAATCCCCAGAAGCCCACCCCTGAGTGGGAGTGGAACAAGTTGGCCTTTCAGAGACCTTCTCCCATCCCCATCTCTAAATTGTGGTAGGACAAAGCACAGTTTTCCAGAAAGTTTCCCATCTTGGTGATGTCACCAGTCACTGAGTGGGCTCTTGCAACTCTCTGGAAGGTTGGGCAGCTGAATAATGGGCATTCTCTCTTATTGTAATTATTGATTGAAAAAATCTCTAAGGCTCCTCTTACCATCATGGTGGCCTCCAGGTTTCTTTGATTTAAGATCCTATGACTTGCAGAAATTATAGACAAAACCCATGCCCATTGAGAGATAATGAGAGTTGGAAGGCCACTAAATTGGGGAAGTGTTTCCCACTGCATATCTGGGCCATGGCTGATGAACATCATATTTTCTCTAGTGTGCGATTAAGAAGGTTCTACACATGGTAACATGTCTCCTGCTCTTCTATGAAGCAGAAAAATTAACTGGAAGTAAAACACAGAGGCCAATTTGTATTAGCTCTCCTAAAACGCAACGGTTCAACCTAAGAGGCAAGATCTTACCATTTAATAGGAATTAGTCATTGTCATGGCTTCCATAGCACCCTATCCTTTGAATATTTAGAGTCATAGGCTTTCTGCAAACAAAATCTGTTTCTGTTCACAGAAATGACTTTGATCCACCAATGAACTTTCTGACAAAAGAAGTTTCTGCTTCTCATGTCTTCTTAAATCTCTCCTGCTTATTTACATGGCCCTCAACCCTCCAAAATAGGGAATTTTGGGGTGGTGGTGATATTCACAGCAACCGTTCCTTGCGTTCCGCAAATACAAATGTCATGGGGGCAAAGTTCTTTTCATAGGAGTAGATCAAAGCAACTGACATGAGAAATTGCCAAGAAGCATTCGTGTTCTGCTGTTCGGAGGCCCTACCTTGGGTATGGGGATCCCAACAATTTTGCAAGTGAATGTAGCTGGATATCCTTCCAGGACACGGAAATGCTTGAGTCTCTTGTCAAAAATTGGAGCAATGCATTTGCCGGTAGGGATCTCGTCATGTTGGATCTCATCATCTGATTCATCCACCGGGGTACGTTCAAGCCGAAACTCTATTTCGTTCATTAATCTCTGCTCAAAGTTGGAAATTTTATATTCCTGCAAAACAATAGTTGAATCAAGTCTACATATCTCACTGGAGCCTAATAAATATTTCTTGGTATATCGTTTTTCCCCCCTAAGTAATGTCTCCTATATGGCCAAAAACAATCATAAAAAGATTCAAATTATTAGAGATTCAACAAACATAAACCATAAGAACAAACCGTGTGGGGCTAAGTAGGAGGGGAAATCTCTTACTCTATTCATTTGTGCTCCAAACGATAGGCGGAATCCCATCTGATGGAATCGTAGGATTCCATCAGAGAATAAACGCAACTACATTTGGCTCTGCTCTTCATCTATCACAGTATGAAGGGTGTGATTAGAAAGGGGGAAGGAGGAGGAATTGTGTTCCCTGACACAGATGCTTCTCTACTTCCTCTGGTCTAGGGAAGATTTCAGATTAGTCTTTTAAATAGGGATGCTTCTAGATGCAAGATTATAATCCAATAATCAATTGACACTTCATTTCAGAGTGAGGAAGAGATTGTGACTTCTTCTCTTGCCAATAGGCAACACTACTTCTGCAGTAGTAGCCTAGATTTGGACATGACTGCGGGTCTCAGCCACAATCATTCAAGAGGTCTCCAGTGGGGCAACAGGTCTGTTCTGACTTAGGCTTCCTGAGAAAACATAATGCACAAACGTAGTCCCAAAAAACCTCTTTTATTGAGATGGCTGTGAATTCTGTTCAATCACAGCCGTAATGAGACCCAAACAGGCTTAATTAGTGTGCTAGAAGTCTGCCACAGTCTTTCAGGAGAAGGCTGATAGCACCCACCTTTATCTCTCTTGGCACGCTGCCAAGACCTAATTGGCAAGTAGCTTTGCAAGGCCAAACAGAGCACAGATTCAAACACGGAGTTGCTGAGTTAAACCGACAAGAATGAATCAAGTTGCTTACTGCAAAGCTCGTGTCCGTTTGCCCTTCTTTTATGTCCTATGGAAGGGGTCAATCATCTCCAAGCCTTACTCCTGAGTAGCCCCTTTTTTCCTTAACTGTTCTTGCCTCCTGGCAGCTCTGTGCATGCGTGCACTGGGAACAGGCTCCCCCTGTTCCTCTGCCTCGCTGATGTCAGCCTCTGGAGTTCCGGAGTCAGCACAGAACTTCCAGCCCGGCCCTGGCCCCATCTCTGCTTCCGACGCAGAGCCTTCTCCAGACTCCAGGACTGGCCCATGTTCCTCCCCAGTCTCCTCGCTGTCCGACTCTGCTTCCAGCTCCGCAGGTTGCTGGCGGACCACAAGGTGACTACTTTTTGCAATCCAAAAAATACCCGCTGATTAAGTGCTGGAAATGTAGTCTCTCACCATTTTAAAAATGAAAACGTATGAAATGTGGAATGTAAACTCTAAAATGGCTATACTATAGTTTTATTTCTTAAATCCCATGATCCCCACACAGCATGTAAGAGGTGGCTTTTGTAGCCTGCAGCATTTTGGATCATCCCTCAAGACCAAAAAGCAATTGTCCTTATTTCAGAACAAACTCGTATCAGAAGTATTAAAAAGTGTGAATTTGTTATGTTCTTCCCTTTAATCAGTTTACTTGATAACAATAATTCAAAACGGGATCCTGATTGAAAGAAAATAGACATCATTATTTTTGTTCTTTTTTTCAATAAAGGAAGAAGCACAGTAGAATTATCAGGCTGAAGAGACATCAATATTGCAAAAGAGGAATTCAAGGAACTTAGATGACTTATAAAAGAATGCCCTTATTTCAAAGCAATAGATGATATATTTAAAGGGATATTTGATTCTGAGCAACAATGAAATAATTGCATCACTATTTACACAGATTTCAGTGCAAACACTGATGTTTTTTGGAAGCATATAAAAGGATTGCTTTTTGTCCAAGGTCACAAAGACTCTATAAGTGGAAAATAACAACAACAAACAACTTCACTCAAGCACAATAACAAGAACAATACACATGCAAATAAAGCAATAATCTGCTCAAAATGGAACAGGCAATCTGAATGTTTAAAGTATTTTATAATTCCCTGTTTGATTAATTCAGCATTTTGTAACCTCAGCAACTTCAAGATATGTAGAGTTTCATAAAAAAATCTTCATTTTTTCATAGAAAATAATGTAAATTGAAAATGCATCACAATAAAATATGGAAATGTTACTTAACTTTAGAATGTAATGGATTGTGAATCTTGAGTTAACAATATTGACAGTTGAATTAACAACAGTTAACTCATAAGCTGCTTGAACGCCCTCAGAACACACTAAACCATGTTCCAACAGGGTTTTAGAATTTGAACCTTTTTTTGTAGTTCGTGGAATACCTTTGCTTTGAACCCAGATTTCTTGTAATTAACACCTTTGGCTGCTATTAAAATACTTACCATGAAGAATCAAGTATGATCACAGCTCATTTTAATGTAAGAAATACCAAACCTCGTTTCAATGACAGGAGTTAAATTTCAGGTTTTGCATTCTACTGAACATATGTACATATGAGGCACACATGTGTGGGAAAGGAAGGCTGTACCTGGGATACTTCCTCAGCGGTAAAGTTGAAAGTTGGGGAATGAGGGCTGGGTCCCTGTAGCCCACGAGCCAGATTTTCATCATAGGCTGTTTTCTGGCAGAGGGAACGAGGAATGAGGAAAATTGCATGAGGAAAAGGTTATGATGACATTTATGGGCATTATTTTATTGAAAGAATGAAGAGCAGAAGGTAGCTTCAGAGGTAAAAGCAAACTTAGGATTTAATTGCTACTAGATAGTATAATTTATTTAAGTTTTAACTAAGGTAGCATAGAATATTTTACAGGTTGCATATTATATATGTGCAATTGTTTGTATATGCATATAAACACATGGATTACAAATCCTTGGTAGGCTACTGAGGGCTGCTATAGGAGAGCCATGCTGGCACAGTGGTTAGACTGCACTATTGCAGGCAAATTCTGCTGACTGCCAGCAGTTGGATTTTCATCGGCTCAAGGTTGACTCAGCCTTCCATCC
This sequence comes from Pseudoxenodon macrops, assembly GCA_032467955.1. Classification (NCBI taxonomy): domain Eukaryota; kingdom Metazoa; phylum Chordata; class Lepidosauria; order Squamata; family Pseudoxenodontidae; genus Pseudoxenodon; species Pseudoxenodon macrops. Next base: position 76,418 of record JANHFT010003171.1, on the reverse strand, counting down.
TTCCGTGATCGCTAAAATGAGGACCCAGATTGTTGGGGGCGATATGGTGATTCAATAAACCACTTAGCTGTAAAGCACTGTGAAGCATTATCTAAATCCAAATGCTATTGCTATTTTTTTTTGGCTATTTGCATTATTAAACATGAGCTATTATCAAAGATTTTAAAAATAAGATCTGTAACTGTAAATAAATAATACATGCACTATAAATAAACATGATCTGTTTGCTCCCATATGTTTCTTAAAAGGTATGATATAATTTTGCTTTTTAATTTTTTTAAAATGTACCATCAAGTTGTTGCTGACTCTCAGCAACCACATAGATAGATTTTCTCCCTGAAGATTTATACTTAATGTGGTCCTTCAGGTCTGCCAATTATAACTACACATTACAATTAGTAATTGTAAAATCCCTATATTTATATATACGCTTTTATATATACACTTTAAAAAATGGGACCGCACATTTTTCAAAAACTGAAAATACCATATTTTTCTGAGTATAAGACGCACCTTTTCTCCGCCTAATTGGGATTGATAATTTGGGTGCGTCTTATACTCCAAATGTAGCTTTTTCAAAGCTTTTTTTCAGAACTAACGAGGCGAGTGAAGAGTGAAATGATCTTTGCAGCCTTTTTTCATTGCTACTCCCTCCAAATAAGCTTTTTTTTCAGTCGTAAGTCTTTGCATTCTTTCTTCATTGCTTCTATCAGCTGTGCTTTAGAACCTTTTTTTTCAGCCCTA
>JANHFT010003171.1:6250-18913 GCA_032467955.1 Pseudoxenodon macrops | reverse complement strand
GTTTCCTGCCTAGGCAGGGGGTTGGACTAGAAGACCTCCAAAGTCCCTTCCAACTCTGTTATTCTATTCTATTCTAAGATCTGATCATTTGCTAGGGAAGATTTTCTCGACCTCAGCAATTCAACTTTAATGGGAATTCTGGGAGTTGGAGTCCACATAGCTTAAGGTTGCTGGGACTGAGGAAAACTGTTAGGGAAAAAAAATATATTAAAAGGCATTTATTTACTATGCTCAAATGCACTTACTGTCTTCCATGCCTCTTTTTTTTCTCCTGAAGTATTACTTCCAGTCCATATTTTATTGGCCAGTGCAATTTTCCATACTCTAGATTTAAAAATAAGTTCTTTGAACTGTTACCTGTTTGAGAAGAGGATTGTGGAAGTGTCCCAATCTGTTTTGATTTCAGTCTTCTTTTTTATATAATTTTGAATGTGCTTCTTTTTCTACTGAATCCTCTCTGTTTTGCATGAATTTTGCACTGAAAGAAATAATCTGATTCTTTAATGTGATTCTTAACAGTGATTTTTAACTACTGTTTATCTTCGTTTCTTTTCAACAGGAAGTGAAGTTTTTTCCTGGGGTCAGAACAAGTATGGACAATTAGGATTAGGTTATGAATATAAAAACCAAACATCTACACAAGTAATCAAATCTTTATTAGGCATCCCTTTTGCCCAAATAACAGCAGGCGGTGCCCATAGCTTTGCACTTACTCTTTCTGGAGCAGTCTTTGGATGGGGCCGGAACAAATTTGGACAACTTGGTCTTAATGATGAAAATGGTAAGTTCTAAAATGCAGTTTTTCAAATGAACTTTTATGATAAAAATGGTTCAGTCTGCTCAGTGCTCAAGTGGTTTGTGTTACAGGCTGGAGCTCTCTGAATTACAAAACTTTGTTGAAATTGATTGTGGCTCTTATTAAACTACATGACTCTGCAATGCTCTGCATTCCTTGATTGTTAGAACAATAGCACTTTCGAAACAATGGATGAATTGTGTTAAATATTCTGAAATGTTGCCTCCTGACGCCCTGCACTGTTGCTTGATGGTAATACATTCTGTGTAATTACGAACTTTTAAGTTGTGTCAAAATTCCTACTGTGATCTGTCAAGTGAGATCATTTCTGTATTTTTGTGCGGGTGTAATTTGCCACAATTTATAATTTACTAAATTATTATCATTTTTAGATAGATACGTCCCCAATCTTCTGAAGTCACTAAGATCCCAAAAAATTGTTTATATCTCCTGTGGAGAAGATCATACTGCAGCTCTTACAAAGGTGTGTTCAATCTGTCTTTGATTTCAAATTTGAATTGGGATGTGATGTAAAAGACTTAATAGTTCTTGGTGGTCTTATCCCATATAATTGGGTTGCATCAATAACGTAGCCAGAAATACCATATCTGCCTGTGAAATCCATTAAGCCTATTCCTGGTACTTTGATGCTAGAAAATGGTTACCTTTTAATTACCATGGGAGCTATGTTTAAAGCACTGTGCCACCAGAGTTCTTCTGCATTTTCTAATTCCATAGCCAGGGCAAAAGATAGAGTCATGGGCACCCTTTCTTTCCTTCCTCCACATTTCAGCCCTGATAATAGAGTAAATTTGTATATTAAAGTTGTATTACTCTTTTTGAACCATATATATAATAAACTCACCAACTTGGGCAATGTAGATAAATTTCCAGAATCTTTCCAAGATACGATTTAAAATCTAGACAGTAATTTGACTGTTTATTATTAGTTGAACTTGCTGCATGGGGACGCGGTGGCTCAGTGACTAAGACGCTAAGCTTGTCGATCAGAAAAGTCGGCAGTTCAGTGGTTCGAATCCTAGAGCCAAGTAACTGAGTGAGCTCCCGTTACTTGTCCCAGCTTCTGCCAACCCAGCAGTTCGAAAGCACGTAAAAATGCAAGTAGAAAAATAGGGACCACCTTTGGTGGGAAGGTAACAGCGTTCCGTGCGACTTTGGCATTTAGTCATGCCGGCCACATGACCACGGAGACGTCTTTGGACAGCATCAGCTCTTCGGCTTTGAAACAGATGAGCACCGCCCCCTACAGTCGGGAACGCACATGTGCGAGGGGAACTTTTACCTTTAACTTGCTGCAAAGCAGAATTTGAGATACAGATAGTCCACACTGATTGACCATTTGTTCAGTGACTGCTGAAAATTATGACAGTTCTGAAAAATTTTACATTTATAATCTTTGCAGTATCCCTCAGTCATAGGATTGCCATTACAATCAGTATGTGTTGTCCTTTTCTTGACTTATTTTTTTCTTTGTTTTGCCTCCCTTTGAAAAGCAGAGAAATTGGAGAAGAGGGTTTGCAAGAGAGTAAGCTGTTAGCTCTTTTGCACATTGAAAGCAATGTGATTGCACCAGCAGCAGGCTGGGAACCACAGGTATCCAATGCAAACAGCTTATAGTATCCTCTTGAAATCTCTCAGTCCCTCAACTCTGCATAGGGGGTCTGGGAGAGAGAGAGAGAGAGAGAGAGAAAGCAAGCAGTTTCTGTAGGCAATCTTTCCTTTGCCTGACTATTCCACCCTTCCCCCTTGCAGAACAGAGAGTATGGAGAAGGATTTCCAAAGAGTAAGTATTCTACAATTCTACAAATTGAGAAGAAATCAATTGCATAGGCAGCAGGAAAGGGGCAAGCAAAGGAGAGACTGCATACATAAATTGCTTGCTTTTTTCCTCCCCTACCCCATGCAGAGCGGAGAGATTGGAGAGGAAAAGATTTCAAAAGATTAGTGTGTAAGCTATTAGTATAGTGCATGTGCAACTTCAGGCCTGGACTGCTAGCATGATCACGCTGCTCTTGATTTGTAAAAGGTCAAGTAACTTACCCTCTTGAAATCTTTTTCTCTCCAATCTCTGTTTTGAGGTTGGGACCCTTTTGTCTGAATATTCTGATGAATTGTAATAAAATGATCTTTCCGGTCTCAGTTTGTCTCATTGGAAAATATATATGCCAAGGCACAAGCCTAAAAAGAGTCATATTTGGCCTTCAAGAGGAAGTAAGCAATTTTTGCACACAACCTCCCCGTGGCCTGCCCCACCCAGTAGAGAAATTGGAGGGGAAGAGATTTCAAGAGAATAAGCTTGAAGTTCTTCTACACATTGAAAGCAGCATGAACACACCGGCAGTGGGAAAGGATCAAGCAACTTGACTAGACTTGCAGAGAGAGATTGAAGACAAAGGAATTTCAAGAGAGTAAGCTGTTTACATTGTCTGCCTATGTCTCCCATCTCCAGGGCTGCAGTACAATCACATTGCTTTTGATGTGTACAAGACAGTAAGTGGGCAGTTCAGAATTCCAAAGAGTGGGGGAGTGATTATGAGGCAAACAAATACAGAAGGTGTAAAATTGAACACAATAAGTCATCTCTTTCAAACCGGAAAGCACAGCCTTGATCACATGATTTCCTACTTGGTGACTGCTTAGTGGTGGAGTTACCTATCCCAATTAGGGTCATTAAGCAAGGACTATCTATATCATTAGACAATCCAGTCTCTATCTTGGGAATTGATAGTGAAGAACTCTGCTTAAACTGCATTTTTGCAATTTACACTTTTGATTTATATTTGATCAGAAGTGTTTGATTTGCAAATTACTCAGAATCTTTAAAGTTTAAAGCAGGGGTGTCAAAGTCACGGCATCATCACATGACGTATCAGGACTCTTCCCCCCCCCCCTTCGCTAAACCGGGCATGGGTGTGGCCAACGCGTGATGCATTTGGCCCATGGGCTGGGAGTTTGACAACCCTGGTTTAAAGCAATGCAACCATTTTATTGCTTTTTAATTTATATTATATGCCTCAGTTGTTTAGAATCTGAGATATATATTTATGATTATAATCCATTTTAGACAATTTTATTGTTCCTTGAATACATCTTGGGCAGGAATTTGTTTATATATGAAAATAGTGAAGACATTGACAGATTACATTCCAATTTGAAATATCTTTTAGGAAGGTGGAGTGTTTACTTTTGGAGCTGGAGGCTATGGACAATTAGGTCATAACTCTACTGCGCATGAGATAAACCCCAGAAAAGTTTTTGAACTTATGGGGAACATGGTTGCACAAATTGCCTGTGGAAGGTAAGTGTGTTGTTAAAATGGAACTCTTTTTTAACTTTTTTTTTCAAAGTGAGCTTCTCTGGCCCAGCTGAAATATTAATTACCGTACTTCAGGAGTGTTTTTTAAAAGCTTTAATATTCAACATTGTTCTTGAAAAGCAGTCAGATGTGAAGGGAGCATCCTGTTCCAAGTTAAAGTCCATAAAGAAAGAGCTTACTAATTTTTCCTTGATCATTTAATAAAGGATTTATTTTATAGTCATTTGAAGCTGGTTTAAGTTTACTTCAAATGTTTTAATTAGAATGTGCAATTGTTTATTCAGTATGTTTACTGCGATTCTGATCATAATTCAGAAATAAGGTCATTTGGCAATTGCATCTGTTTTCCATCCACAGCCATAAAGTGAATATAGCTACAGAGATTAGACTCATGATGGCGAAATTATGGCACACATGCCAAAGGTGGCACGCAGAGCCATCTCTGTGGGCACACGCAATGTCGCCAGTAGCTCTTCTGGTTTCTGGCACATGCATGTGCGCCAACCAGCTGATCTTTGCGCGTGCTGGAATCTGGGAAACCCAATGTGATCTTTGGGTTTCTGGCACACCTATGCACGCCGGAAACCCAAAGACCACGTGGCCAGCATGCACATAGGCCAGCTGCTTTTTAGGATTCCGGACCGCGTGAAGATCAGCTGGCAAGCACCAGCCAGCTAGCCTTCGGGTTTCGGGGCTGCGGCATGCGCACATGCACGCACATTCCAGTTTGGGCGCTCGGTTCCTGAAAAGGTTCGCCATCACTGGATTAGACTATATTAGGCAAGAATGCTCTGCTCAGGACATTCTACTCTACATTGTTGGTTGTCATCTCTCTGTGCCTTTATAAGGTGGTGTCCATCAAGCACTTGGAGGTTACAAAACAACAATGTTGGATTGTTGGAACTATCAAGATGGCTTCAAAAATGACTTAGCGGGAAATACAATGTAGCATATCCAAATTATAGCCCCGAAAGATATTTTACAACTTTTGTTTGAAGTAAATTAAATGATGTCAGATTAAGCTGACTTCTAAAGGATCCAGATACACTTTTTGAAGCACTCTTCTAACAGGCATAATAAATCAATAACCACTTGCTCTTATTGCGAAACCTTGTTGGGGGTTCCAGCAATGTGCTGTTACAGAGAAAAAGCTGCTATGATTTAGACAATACAATAATTCATAAGACCCAAGGGATGAGTTAATTGCCTTGGCACAATATTGTTCCATAGGCATAATAAGCTTCTGTTCACTGGATTGCAAGCTTTGTCCTTTTTTGGGCATCTTTATTTTCCTAGCCAAGGTGGAGCAGCTGAATCCAAATATTTAGTGTTCAAGTATACATTACAGGCAGTTCTCGACTTATAACAGTTCGTTTAGTTACAACGGCATTGAAGAAAGTAACTTATGGCCGTTTTTCACACTTATGACCATTGCATCATCCCCAGGGTCATGTAATAAAAATTCAGATTCTTTGGCAACTGACTCACATTTATGATGGTTGCAGTGTCCCAGGGTAACATGATCATCTTTTGTAACCTGACAAGCAAAGTCAACGGGGAAATCAGAGTCACTTAACAAATGTGGCAAGGAAAGTGGTAAAATGGGTCAAACTCACTTAACAAATGTCTCACTTAGCAACAGAAACGTTGGGCTCAGTTGAGATTGTAAGTTGAGGACTACCATATTTTTCGGAGTATAAGACGCTCTTGAGTGTAAGACGCACCTTTGTTTTTGGGGAGGAGAATAGTGGGGGGGGGATTCTGCCTCTGCTTATTGGGTATTCATCTGGCTAGCGTCCTTAGCCTGGTCAGCTTCAGCACAGACAAGGCAGCAGCTGTTCCGGGTTATCATTTTGGGCTGTGCGCCTCATGTTTTCAGGCTCCAAACGCTCTGTTTGAGAGCTGTTCAAGGCTGAGGGGATTGCAAAAAGTACCTCACTGCTGATCGCCCCCCGAAAACACAACACGCAGAGGCCAAAAATAGGGCATGCGGAGGCCGAAAATGCGATGCGCAGAGGCGGCGATCGGCTGCGATGTGCAGAGGCAATCTCCACAGCCTCGAACGGTTCTCAAATGGAGCGTTTGGAAACTGAAAATGTGAGGCGCGAAACCCAAAAATGGAAGCCATTGTCTGTGGCAACTTCAGCAGCCAGGAAGCCGAAGGGTGGTGACTGGCAGAGTGGGCGGGGCTACATTTGGAGTATAAGATACACCCAAATTTTCAGCCTCTTAGGGTGTGTGTGTCTTATACTCCTAAAATTACGGTACCTGTAGTACCTGAAATTGGGAACTCTTGGGTTAGCTAAACTGCAATAAATAAATAAATTATATTTTGAATGTCATTTTAGAAAAGAGTCTGGAATTTCCTCCTTTCTTACTTCCTAGATGTTTCTTTCCTCTTTGTTGCAGGCAGCACACATCTGCATTTGTTCCCTCAACTGGAAGAATTTACTCTTTTGGTCTTGGAGGAAATGGACAGTTAGGCATGGGAACAACCAGTAATAGGAAAAGTCCCTTTCCAGTAAAAGGAAATTGGCTTCCACACAATGGCCAAATTCCACTGAATTTAGGTGATTATATCTAGTTTTTATTTGCTTGAAGTGTTATGGACTATTGGAGATACTGGCTGGGTTCACGCATTATTCTACAGTGTCATGTGGTTTATTTCTTGGTTTAATCTTTTGCATTTACTATAAGCCATGGTTTATGCTTTGAGTGCTGTGCACACTCAGTTGCAGTTTAGTGCACAAACTTTGACTAGACCATCACTTGGTGGTACATTCAAGATGTGCCATTGTGATGAATTTAGTTCTTGGTAGTATAACTCATGTCTCATGAAAAAATCTTTACTAAGCATATAGTGGTAGCAATACATTGCAACACAAGTTTTAAATCATTTCTAGGAAAATCCAGTCTTTAGGAAACTGCCAGCACCAATTTATTCTGTAAGATTATAAAAAATAATTGTAAATATAATACAGAATATAAACTTGTTGTTAAACCCTGAAATAAAACATGTTAACTGAAGTATCTGTTAAGTTAGCAAATGTGTCAGAATTACAGTAGTTACTCGTACATTTCTTAAATTAATTTCACTTGTAAGTAAAATTACTAGTCCATTGAAGATATTCTTATTTTAATATAGATGATGAAGATTATTACTGTGTAAAGAGGATTTTTTCTGGTGGAGACCAAAGCTTTTCACATTATGTTACTCCACAGGTACGTTCTTTATTTTGATTGATGAGCTTGCTTCAGTTTCACTAAAAATAATGACTAAGTTTGATAATAGAAACAGATGCTAGTGGGTTCCCCTCCCCCCCAATTTCAGGAGCATAATTGGTGTATCTGTTGTATATTAGCTTCCTTAATCTTGTTTCCAAGAAGATTTTCCTAGAATTTAAATTATTAAATAATTGTATGATTTGTTGCTTAGTATCTGTGTAATTATTGATTATGTGCCATCAAGCTGTTATTGATTCCTGATCAGGGGTCGATTCTAACTTACTTTGCCACTGGTTTGCTTCCTCCCATACCACGTGGCCGCGCCTCATGGGTGCGCACTTGCTTTGCGTGCACATGCACAGTACAAAAAAATTACCCCCAAAAAAAAGAGACGGAAAACAAGATGGCGACATATGCGCAGTTCCAGAAACTCGGCTTCTGCGCATGCGCAGAAGAAGAAAAAAATGGATATTTTTTTTACAAAAAATATCCCCCCCCCAAAAAAAAAGATGGAGCGTCCATGGACCAGAACCAGTTCCATGACGTCACCAGCGGCTTACTACCTACTCTATAGACCGGTCCGAACCGGTAGGAACCCACATCTGCTCCTGATGACCATAAAGATAGGTTTTCTTCCCAGTCTGGTCTTTCAGGTGCAACATTGCCACTCTAACTGATTCCATCCATGTTGCTGCTTGTCACCCTCCTCTTCTCTTTCCTTCCATCTTTTCCAGCATTAGAGCTTTCTCTAGGGAACGGTGCCATCATGTTTACAATGTAAGATAGTTTGAACGTGAATTATTATTGTGTAACTATTACATAACTTTTTGCTTTCAAGCTTGATGGATTAATCTGACACTACCAGTTTCATGTTTGAACAAGTCAGCCTGCCTGAATTTGAAAAGAAGCAGATAATAGTCTATATTTTACTTTTAAAACAATTTAAAAAAAATAATTCAGCAGACTTTACCTATGTTTTGTCAAATGTGTGAACCTATAAAAAGTAGCCAAGAATGAAGTGACCTAAAAATAAAAATAGGACAAATTATAAAAACCCATTATAAAGATTATAATAGGGCAACTTAAAAAAGGGATTGTTCATGGTTTTGATTGTTGCTCATTACTGTAAATTGTTTTCATAGTATTCATGATTTTATTATTTAGTGTTGTGTTATAAAACATGGCTAGCTTTAATGCAGGTATAAATAAGAGAATGAATTTTTTTTCAGCTCTCAGCCCTAGGCATTTGAACATTATGAAACAATTTCTTGTAATACATCATTTACCACTTAAATGCAGGCTTTGGTACCAGCAGATGACTTCAGATATCCGAGTACTTCAAAACAAATCTGGACTCTGAACGAAACTTTCATTCGCAAGTTAATATATTATTCGTCTTCAGGTGCAGGGAGGCTCCCTGTGGAGATAGCAAAGTAAGAATTATTCCTACTTTTTGATAAATCTTACAAACCAGTCTTTCCCAACCTTGGTAACTTTAAGATATGTGTGGACTAACTCCCAGAATTCCCTAGCCAATAATAAAGCTGTGTGCTTTATCTGATATTACATAATCAGTTCTTATGTTGGAATAAAACTTATCTTTCCTCGTCATCTGGAGCCATAAAATAAAAACTCTGGAAATGAACTTATAAATCCACTCCTCAAGGCAGTTTATTTGAGTGTCACCAACCCAGGAGATGTTATTGGTGGCTTCATTGTTTAGAGAGAAAACTGGGATATTAATGTCACAAATCATGTGAGTGAGGGGAAGGGAGGACCATCTGAACATTGAATATGGATCATAAGTCCGTCCCCCCCTTGGACCGGTCCCTCAGAACTTTGAATGGTTGCTAAGCAATTGGTCATAAGTCAAGGACTACAAGCTGTGATAAATGTATTAAATGTAAGGCTGACTTAATGCCTTTTTACAAATTGTTAAACACGTTTAAAAACAAAACAAAAAGGAACTAAAATGGCAGATACAACAAACCTAGATGGGAACACACACAAAAAAGAAGAAAAGGGTGTGTCAGTCACACTCACTAATGGACATATATGTTTTTTTTTCCTTTTTCCTTTTTTTTTATAATAGTGAAATAGATGGAATGTTTTCTTCTGCTGGCTGCCTAAATGGAAGCTTTTTAGCTGTCAGGTCAGTGGATAACGAACACATAATTGAATGAAATCCTTAACATTTGTTTATTTAAAATACTTTTTTAAAAATTGTACAAAGTCACATTTATCTATCTTCTTTCTGTAGCAATGACGATCACTACAGAACGAGTGCCAAATTCTCAGGGGTGGATATGAATGCTGCCAGGCTTTTATTTCACAAACTTATACAACCCGAACACCCACACATATCTCAGCAGGTTGGCCTTAAAAATCTTTTCCAAAGTTCATTTCTATTCCATCGCATGCTATTCCTTGTTAACGTCTGTACCGTATTCTTTTTGTTGTGCCGTGCATGGGGAAATTTGAATTGTGAATATATTTGAATTTAATATTTTATTTCTAAATTGTCAAAACGTGTGCATTTCATTCTAAGGTGCTTTACACAGCTAGATGAAATGATAAATAATGTAATAGAAATCTGGTTTGTTTATACTTTTTATTCAGGCTTGTATAACAAACTATGACCGGTGTTTTTTGTCCCATTTTAACAAAGTGAAGACTTATTTGCTATTGTTATTTTGCTTTGCAAACGCCTTGGGGATAACAGTAAAGAATTTGCAAAACAAGGTGGGTGGATAAGAGAGCAGCAAACAAATAAAAGGTGAAGCCAAATGCAACTTTCTTCAGATATGTAGTCTTTAAATTTTCTATTTAGATGTAACAAATACATTTTTGGGAGCAGGAATGTCCAAAGGATATGATTAAAAAAGGCAGGAAGGTAGCCTCAACAAAGCAACGTGCAAAACCAGACAGAGCTTGTCTTTGCCATCTTGCCTTTTTTATTTTTTTTATCCCGCCTATATTATTTTTAAAATGAGGCAGTGAATATATATCTAATACTCCTTCCTCCTCCTATTTTCCCCATGATAACAATCCTGTGAGGTGACTCGGGCTGAGAGGGAGTGACTGGCCCATTGTTTCTTTTTCATGCCTACAGTGGGACCAAAATCTCCTGATTTCTAGCCCTGTTTAATATTTGGAACAGAAAAAAATGGCCCAATAATGCTAGCTTTATTAAAAAAATAGGTCCTTTGCTTTTAAAAAATGAGTTTTTTAAAATTGCAAGAAGAAGAATGTGCATCTCTTTGTATTTATTCTTATTGGCTTCTTCTCCCAGAACATGTTTGTTAATTTAAAACTAGATTCTGTCTTACACAACGTCCCCAGGTGGCAGCCAGCTTGGAGAAGAATCTGATTCCTAAGCTAACCAGCTTCTTGCCCGATGTGGAAGCATTAAGACTATTTCTAACACTGCCAGAATGCCCCTTAATGAATGAAGCAAACAATTACATGACTTTGGCTATTCCATTTGCAACTGCTATCGTGAATCTAGAAAAAGCGCCACTGAAAGTACTTGGTAAGGTTGGTTTGCTTAATGTCAATTATAACGATGTAGGTGTTACTCGGCTGCAGAGAATGAGTACATTGCAAAACTCAAAGTAGGTGTTGTGTATTCTGCAGTACCTGGGGCTCTTTTTTTTAAATTCTTAAAGTATTGAAGAAAAGTATTTGTTATAAGTTCACTTTCATACGCCTGATATATAAGTAGCAAAGCTGTGGTGGTTATTGGTAATAAAACTATGTAAAGTAGAGTTTATTTTTGAATTTCCCATCTGAAGAGTTGGACCACATTGTTAAGGATAGTTGCTAGTGAAGGACATATGTTAAGAACTACATAGATTCAGAAGAAGACTCTGATGCATTCTATCAATTATACCCCTTCGACCACTACGGTGTCCTTTTTGCCCATTACATGATTTTGAGCGCTCTTTTGCATTGGTGCTAGTTTGGTTGGTTGAACACTCTCAAGAAATAACGCAGGGGGATTTTATTAGCTGTTGTGTTCCTAAGGATCGGTTTTATCCCATTTATTTTTATGGATGACTTGGACAATATCCAGCTTTCTGTTTTTCAGCTAGTTCTCTACATAATGTTTAGGCCTAATAATAGACGTCATGTAGACTAACAACTTCTTAGATAAGATAGAATTGTAGGAATCTAACACGATTCCAATCTGGCAGTGGAAGCACAATTTGTTTCAGGTGACATTGTGCTTTGACCAAAGGGCTGAGGTCACATTTTGAGAGCACTTTCAGGATTTATTATTGCTTTTGGAAGATCCAAACTTTTCCATCACTGAAAGGTTTGGGGCCGCTGTTCTGTATGATATGAGCCTCCTCAAAGTCCTGCTTTGCTGGTCCTGAAACCTGGACAGGCACTTGTTTCTAAGAAACCCAACTCAGAAGTTTCTAGGGAGCTTCTATTGATTCTTTAGTTTTTGAAGTTGTCAGTTTCTACCTGCAATTTTATAAATGCCGTTATTTCTGCTCACTGTTTTTAAACACGAGTTGTCTCCTGTTTTATTTGGTTTAAGACGTTTGCTTGCTTCATATCTCATTATATCATAGAAACTTTTCATGATTCAGAAGCGACTAAACTAAAGTTTTTAGTTAAACATATAACATAATAAATGGATGTTTTGTTTGATGTAAACAGTTGGTGAAATGAGGTCACAGAGATTCATTCACGAATTCAACAAGCTGTAGAATACTTCAGTAACTGTCACCTTCTTGCCTATCTGTAGAAAACTGGTGGTCTATATTGGAACCTCCATTGTTCCTCAGAATAGTGGAACTTTACAAAGATGTTGTAGTCCACCTTCTGAAGCTTTACAAGTTGGGCATCCCTACTTCAGAGCAAAGAATCTTTGCAAGCTGCCTACATGCTTCGCTCAAAGTTTTGGAAATATTACATAGGGTATGTCTTGGAAATCTGTATTCTTATTTGCAAGTTAAGGTTCAGATTATATCTATCTTCCATGTAATTGATAACAAATATGAATGTATAGGTTTTGTAGACAATTGGGATTTATTTGGCAACTATAGTTGTCATTGGAGGGAACGTTTATCTTCTAGTGAAGACAAATGCTGTAATTTAATAAAGCATCTGAACTGTAAATCTAAGCAAATGAACTCATATCAATTTCACAAGTTCAATAGAAATTAATATTTAAACCAATGTTTCAAAATCTCTATCTCTCTATCTCTCTATCTATCTATCTATCTATCTATCTCTCTCTCTCTCTCTCTCTCTCTCTCTCTCTCTCTCTCTCTCTCTCTCTCTCTCTCTC
>JANHFT010003170.1:119895-133472 GCA_032467955.1 Pseudoxenodon macrops | reverse complement strand
TGTGCTGAAGCTGACCAGACTAAGGATGCTAGCCAGATGAATACCTGGTACGCAGATTTCCCCCCCTATTTTCCTCCTCCAAAACTAAGGTGCATCTTATACTCAGGTGCATCTTATACTCTGAAAAAATATGGTAATTCTCTCTCTATCTCTATCAGGGGTGAAATCCAGCAGGTTCTTACAGGTTCTGGAGAATTGGTAGCAGAAATTTTGAGTAGTTTGGAGAACTGGCAAATACCCCCTCTGGCTGGCCCAAGATTGAGGTGGGAATGGAGATTTTGCAATATCCTTCCCTCAGGAGTGGGGAGGGAATAGGGATTTTGCAGTATCCTGAGAGAGAGGGGGGGTCTTGGAATTAAGAGAAGTGTGTTTTCTGAATATGTGTGTGCGCTTCATGAGGTAACATAGTCATGGTTTGCAGGTACTCCTGGGTCCATACTTAGAAATCAAGGTTATCTACATGTATAGAAGCATCTATTACTACAATATGTTAGTATACCAGCAACCCTGTTTTGGACCTGGTTAGTCAAAGGTATATGGCATTCAGTTGTTCTGCATTCAGTGAGGCTACTCATGAAAGAGTAGCATGAAATCAAAATCTATCATTTGTGCAGAATGCAGAGGCTCAAGTTACTGATTAGAATGTCTTCATCCATAACTGATAAAAGATCTGTACTGTCTGCCAGTCTGCTACCAAGCAACGTTCAAAATATAATTCTAAAGAAAGAGGGTCATGCACAAGCAATCTTAGAATTGCTGCTTTTAGGATCACACAATAGAGTTAACTGCTAGATTACTTCTGCAACGCTCCTTGTGAAGGTCTTTTCGTGTACCATTAAAGATAACATAACATTTCTTTCTTTACTTACTTTTATGTATTGCTTGCTTACTTCCTATAAAACTGCAGAAATTGTGCTAAAATGTGATTGGTTCCTTTCTCTAGTATCTGAGCAAAGTTCATGTTATATGCAGACTACTTCAAAATATTAATCAAAATATTCAGTTATAATTTTCTGTGACTTTATGCAGTTTGAAAGAAAATTTACCCTGGAACATGCTCTATTAGCAGGACTTATTAAATATATATATATAATGTATGCTACATTAACAGCATTTTCTACAAATGATCCCAAATTGAATAAAAGCAGATGAATCTCTTCAACCATAAATACTCTGGACTGAAAATCAACACAAAGGCAGCAGCTGCTGCTGCAAATCTCCAATAACTATAACGCACATGAAATGGCATAGTTTGCAGTACAATCCCTGCTCCTGCACCCAAGACCTTACACACCATTTCTAAATCTCAGGTGGTCTAGTGCCAGAGAATTGCTGATACCACCATACCTTGTCCCGAAAGGTAGGCTCTGGCTTGATTAGGAAGAAACTTGCTTTTCCTTCACTCCTATGTGTTCTCCTGTTCCAGAGAAAGAAGTAGATTCAGCCACCCAGTTATCTTTTGGCAGGGTTGTTTGTCAGCAGAGAAGAATATATTGGGTTCTTCACATTGCTAAAACACCTGACACTTTTATCTCCAGCAGTGAGCGGCCAGATGGCGGATTCTGATTAATTGTCACTCTTGCAATCAAACCATTAATCAATTCATTTTGTTTTATTTTCAGAGGGTCTTTGTTTTAATTCAGCTTTTTCTATGATTTCATATCCAATGTTTTGTCTGCAACTGAACTAATATTATTTATTTATCCTATTTATTTTGTTATCTTTTCATCAGACTATTTTCCACTGATAGTGAAAGTTGCTTACAAGGAGACAGATGCAGCTCTGGAAAATAAAAGCAGTATAAACATAAAATGCAAGCCTGCATCCCCCGGGCGTAGCAAAGCATATAAGAATAAAAATATAGCTATGCTGAATCAGGCCAAAGCTGATTGTAATGCAGAATTTGTTTCTCATAGCAGTCAAACAAATAATAAATATTCTACTAGGTATTCTACTCAGGAGCAGAAAATGGACAGATACCGTTGTCCCATCTATTCCCGTGCACCAGATACTCAGAACCACGCTGGTAATGTTGGACCTTCAAGACCAATAGTTCTCTGACAGAACTATTCTCTATTCCAGTGCCAGTCTAGCTGGCTGGAGAATTCTGGGAGTTGAAGTCCAGATATCTTAAAAGTTGCCAAGGTTGAGAAACACTATTCTATGCATATAGTCAATCTTATTATAAAGCCATCCAAGATACTGGCTAACATTATTTCTTCTAATGCACTATGTGAAAACTTTGGGGAGGGAGAGATGTCTTTCTAAATCTCCTTCCAGTCAGCTTCATTGGATGATCCTGATGTTCTAAGACAAGGAAAATATCTTCTCCCTGAAGAAACTTTCTTCATATCACTTTTTTATATTTTATATTGCTTGATCATATCCCCATGCTTCGTTTCAAAACTGAAGACTCCTAACTACACAGGTCAGCCCCTTCATCGTTTTGTTTGCCTTTTCTTCTGTACTTTTTCCAGTTTTATTCTATTTTTCAAACAGTCACCAATTCTAGTGATCAGAACTGTACATAGTATTCCAGTCGTATGTACAAGCAGATATGAAAAAATTCATAACAATAATAGCAGCTTTATTTCCAGTCCCGTTTAAAAAGATCCCTAGCATGGAGTTGGTATTTTTCCATTATCTTTTTCCTGGATAGTTCCAAACAAACAAAACTCTATCCCATATATATGCGAAGTTTGGGAGGTTTGTCATACTGTCAGTTTATATACTTACTGGGATCCTATAGATTCAAAATCAGGTTCTTGTTTCTCTATAAAATTACAAAAAACTGCCTTAAGCAATGCTTAAAATTAGGAGTCTGGTAGCATGTTTTCTGACTTGCACATTTTATTAAAAGGTATATATTTGTATGAACTGAAACTTACTTCATCAGATACATAAAGTGAGTAGACTGAGGTAGGGTTTAAATTGGAAAGACACATGTCAGTTATGCAGAGAAGAGACAAATTACCTCATCAATTAATAATTGTAATGGGTTAAAAAAACCATTGTATTTATTGTGACCTTTTGAAAATACCTAAAAGTTTTTGATGTATGCAGATTCAGCAATGTGGAGGTTAAAGTTCCTTTAATCAGACTATGCAACAAACCCAGTTGTCTATATCACGAGCCTCAACTAATACAAATACAAGATCAAAGGTACCTTTACATACTATCCCTCTGATGTGATGCAAGCCATTATTTACCAATATGCCTCTCTGAATTCTATGAAGGGAAACAGGAAAAAAAATTCCTCAAAACATGGACATAAATTTAACATCAGAACTCAAAATAAGAATAAGAATAAATAACATCAGAGCATTTCAGTTTTTCAAGATACTCTATAGCAGATCTCAGGTGATTGTTTTGGAAAAAATGAGACTTTAACTCCATCATCAAGAGGGAGGCTGCTGAACTTGTACCCATCAAAAGATTTCAGACAATCTCAGATAGTTTCAATAACAGTGGACTTTTAAATATTACAATTATTAATTGAGAAGGTACTGTTAATCAGTTTCATATGTATTATTTATCTGCATAAATAATCTGTCTTCCCCTCACTTCCTGACATCTCACTCTAATTTAAATCCTATATCAGTCTAGTCACTCTAGACATCTGATGAAGGGAGCTTCAGTTCACAAAACCTCAAGCCTTTTAATACAATTTGTTAGTTAGGAAAAAATGCTATCAGACTTCTCCTTTTTTTGCTACCATTAACTAACATAGCTCTCCTCCTACGAAGTTAAGTAGTGCTTAAGCAATTGACTTCAAATGGCTGCTATGGGATAATAGAACATAAAATAGTCTAACAAAGAATACTCTAGAAAAGCAGTTTGGGGTACTGGGAATCAATTACAAAACAGAAACATAAAAGCCAGAAACTCCATGTTTTACACAGTAATATGAAGGAATTAATGTTTTGTGACCCATTTAGCCACAGACTGCTTGTGTTATAGGATAATCAGAATTTAAAAATAATATATAAATCTGTTTTGTGGATAAACTGGGCCTCTCAACATTATTACTTTGAATCAACTCCATTTTCAAGGAAATTGAGTTTCCTTGTTTTTAAACTACGGGTATTCCAAAATTAAAAAGCAAGTTTATACAGTACATCTGAGATCATTTCATGGGCATTTATTCTATTTAAGTATTTATTATTAGGTTTATTTAGGATAAATAATATTGCTGCATCAAAAGTTCCATAGCGGTTGGAGGTTTTGGAAGAATTGTGGAAACGAAATCGAGTCCTCTCTTCTTACAAACTTCTTTTGCAATTCAAAAATGACAAATTAAAATAGACTCTAGACAAAAATCATAGTGGAACAAGAAGTGCCAAAATTTAACTCTTCTCTGTCTGAAATCTAATGTGCTTTGTTTAATCAAATAAGAAAAAAAGTTATTTCACCCAAAAATATTACCCTTCCAATCCACAACTATAAACAAGCAGATACCACAGCTCAGTTGGGTATCTACATACGTACATACAAATGATACCACTTCTTGTAAAGCCAATAGGTATATGGTCTTAGAATTCCTAGAAGGTGTGGTTTTGCATGTTTTCAAGAAACTATATAAAGAACTATTGAGGGAAATTCAAACCATGGCCGTATTTGACAGTTAATTCTGGTGTATTGTGCTCACAGAATAAACTTCACCTCTGATTCAGGTAATTTCATTCAAAAACTGCATTCAGTTATGGGTGCCACAATGTCTAGAAAGAGTGCAGAGAAGGGCAACAAAGATGATTAGGGGACTGGAAGCTAAAACCTATGAAGAGTGTTTGCAGGAACTGGGTATGCCTAGTTTGATGAAAAGAAGGACTAGGGGAGACATGATAGCAGTGTTCCAATATCTTAGGGGTTGCCACAAAGAAGGGGGAGTGAAGCTATTCTCCAAAGCACCTGAGGGTAGGACAAGAAGCAATGGGTGGAAACTAATCAAGGAGAGAAGCAACTTAGAACTAAGGAGAAATTTCCTGACAGTTAGAACAATTAATCAGTGGAACAACTTGCCTCCAGAAATTGTGAATGCTCCAACACTGGAAGTTTTTAAGGAGATGTTACATAACCATTTGTCTGAAGTTATTCTATATCTTTCAAAGATGGTCCCTTGTGAATCCTTTCCATCTATGGGCTGACTCCAGCCTCTGGCTCTCTTTCCTGTCTCCCAAGGTCATTCCCACGTATCATTACATCAGAAGCAACAAGTGGTTATATAATTGACTAAAAAGAAAGTATGACTTTTACCAGATAATGGATTAAGGGCATTTGTCACCCATCCCCAAGACTTCAAATACCAATTCTGTCCATCTTTTATTTCCATCCAATCACTGCTCTTTCAAGGAAGGGAAGGATCATGTGACCAGGACACTACCATGAATATCAATGCGGCTGTCTCTCAAATTGGGAGAAGAAATTGGAAGGAGATCTCTGCATGGTATCCTTGAAAATAAGAGGAGTGCCAATATAACACACAAATAATATGTATTCTTTTTCTATTATTTCAGGTGTGAAGAAGCCCCTCATGCTTATGAAAACCAGGTTACGTTTGAATGTGACACCAGGACTGAACATCATACTGAAAATCATGCTGCGTTTCAGTGTGACACCATAACTGAATGTCACACCGTGACTGAAAGTCATGCAGACGTTACCACAGATATGTAACCTCATTTTGTTATTTATTCTTATATTTTTAAAATCTCCCTATAATATAGATTCCTTACAAGATAAGCCCACATCATTTATTATGCATGATTTTAATCCATTTATTCAAAGACCAACTATGTAGGGGAGGCATATTAACATTTTTTGCAGTGGATTTATTTGTCTAAGTTCTGCACATGTCTGACAGGTAGAATTAATTGGCACATAGTATTCCCTAATACGTTTTTTTTTTCACCAAAGGGAACTCACTAACCTATTTTATTCTATTTTACTTTTCTTGTTGCACCTTCGTAAGCTTAGTGCTACAGATTGGTCCACAAGCTCACTTTCAGGACCTCTGCAACTCAGTGTTATGTTCCTGTTATAGAGTCACCATAAAAAACATACCTTTTTGGAAGAGGCTGGAATGATTTCTGTATAAAATTCTCACACACGGAATTTTCAGTTTTCCTTTTCATATCTGCATTAAACAAATGAAAAAAAAATGGGGGGGAAACCTCATTATCTATGAGCGTATATAATTGGTTGTTACTTTTCTAATAAAATTTGTGAATAAAAAAAAAGAGGTGCTACCAGACTCCTGATTTTTTCCCCGCTAGCAAAGCCTAACACGGTTCTTCTCCTGCAAAATGAACTTTTCAGAATTCTTGGAGAATCTCAACAAATGGGTGGGTATGATTATCGGTGGTATATTCGATGGTAGACCGAAACTAGACAATGTTTTTGATTACCACTTCCCTTGCCATGGGTCATATGGGTTGAAATGGTTAGAATGCACTCCCTAGTTAGGTAATAAAATCAAATTCTCAAATTCTCAAATTAGATAATAAAAATCAAGTTCAATCCTGAGCTACATATACTCTTTTCTATTGAAAAAATAATGAAACTTGGCAGACAAGTAATCCTTTTGGAGTAGCAGATAAACTCCAAGTCATACCCACTGCTCTATTCTTCTCATCAAATGCAAGATAATATCACATAGGCACAGACATTCATCCACAGTAATTCTTAGGAAAATATATTAGTTCTCCTCTGTCTGGTAAGTACAACTAGTTTCTGTTGATAGGTTTGTCAACAAAGTTATTGTTAGGAATTGTGGAAACAATTAAAACATCCAATCCAGAAGCATTTATATGTTGGGAAAATCCTATTTCAGACTTTCCTAATTAATAATTTCCAGGTAAAGGGCTGCTGTTGGAGGATGGAGCAAGGGATTGTGAGAGTGGCTGGGAAACTGTCAGGGAACATTCAAAATGAGCACCATGTGATTGCAGCAGCATCTTGGCAGAACTGAAGCAGCAGCAACCCGTCAGCGCTGAAGCAGCCACAATTTCCCCAAATTCTTCAATGCCTTCAACAATAGCAGAGCTTTTAATGTAGTTGAAAAATTATTTTAAAATTCAGGGAGATATTCAGAGATGTATCTCCTTTGAAAGTAGCCCGTGTTGAATTTTATGGCACACTTAAGCATCAGGAACTGATCATAGGAAATCTTTTATGACATTTGTATTGTATCATAAAATGCTTTATCATTAAAATTATGTCAAACTTCATAATCATGGGAGTAATGTGTCCGATATTTTGGACTCATTTTATAAATTAGCCCATTTGGAGTAATTTGATTCAAAATGTTTTGCCCTGTGGTACATGTTTTACCCAATTAAAGGTCACAGGAATCAGAATTTTAATAGTATGTAGATAACTACACAACCTGTGATCACTTGTGTCATCTTTCATAGATATTTTCTTACCAGATTTCTCAATAACTTTCACAAGGACAGTTCCTAATGGATTATTTCACTGGAAAAACTGGGAAACATTAAGAGATGTATCTGCCTTGAAAATAGCTCATAATTAACTGTATATCACATTCAGTATCAGCATATGAATTTTTAATGACGTTTTGTATTATGTCACAAACTGTTTTATAGTCAGTTTAATATTACAGGAATGAGAGTTTTGGTAGTATATAGATAAATAACCCTTCATTACTAGCTGCATTAGGACTGATTGGGGTTTAAAGTTTATCAACAATGGAAGGGTTACACATTATTCAGAACTGCTCTATCTAAACCTCTATTCAATTTTCCCAATGATTGCATAAAAACACAGATTCAAAGACATGTACATTTTGCAAATAAATCCATGTTCAAATCATGAGAATATGTTGAACACATCATATTGTCTTAAAATATATAAATTGCTTTCCAAACATTTTAATGGGCCAGCTTTAATATCTGATTTATATGCTTCATGTAGGAAACTGAGCTCCAGATGTGAATATTTTAATTAGAAGCAACAGCTAGCATCTAAGAACACTAAGCACTATCACTATTTTTAGCTCTGCAGACTAGCATTTCTTGCCTCAGGTACAGTAGATTCTAAAAAAACAGCACTGTCATCTGAAAGTTATACACAATTCCATAAACTATAAGTACTACATAACTTAGTCCATCCAATTTCAGAACATCACTATTTTCAATTTTTATTCAACATTATGTTATACATTGCAAAGAAAAGCCAGGCACAGAAGGGTTAACCAAAGATAGAAAGGCAAAGAAATTTGGGGTCCTATTTTAATACTGAATGGTTCATTTACTATTGACTGCAGAGTTATGACCTATTTTATACTCTGGAATTGAGAAGTCAACAAAATCTGATGCAATTCTTTCACTGGAGAAGAGGGTGATACTGTTTTTTTGGGAAAACACTTTCCTAGTCATTACCACAGATATCTAAAAATAAATTACACTCTTGAGAACTTCTCCAACTGGATAGGAAAATTAACAATTTATATGGGTTGCTATTTTATGATTCTTATATCATAAAATGTTTTATACTGTTCGCCAAATTTTAATTCTAAGGAAATCATGGATCCCAGATTTTGGACACATTCTATGAGTTAGCACATTTGAGGTAACTTGGTTCAAAAATTGTTGCCTTATCATGTACCGCTCTTTAGAAAAATTAATGATGATGACTGGAGGCAATATATGAAAATTGTCTAAAGGAGCCAAAAACTATTGGTAATCCTGATAATTCTTGTTTTCTTTGCTGCAAATACAAAACACTGTTTTCCTCATTTGGGCGAGAGATTGTGTGTGAAAAATATGTCTGTAGTAAGCTTTCACAACTAGTGGAAATTATTGTATATTAGAACACAGATTTATTATTTTTTCCAAAACTTGCTTTCTTTAAAATATGAAAAAAAATCCAAGCAAAATATAATAGCAATGGACAAAACTGATTCACAAACAGAAATAGTAATGAAGACAAGCATAGAAAAATGATCTCATTTCCTTAGCTATTTTAATTTTCAGAAATTCTTAACAACAGAAATTTTCTTACTTTAATTACTTTTTTTATTGTTAAGGATTAGTATTGTAAAAATTAATCCTCAGGCAATCATGTATCCTGACTATAATATTAAAGAGTTAAAAATGTTATAATAGAAGTTCTATTTCATTTTGTCTGAACTCTTTCACAAAATTAATTCTGCTCCTTTTTTTAATGTAAAAAATTAAATATAGACTGTTAATTCTTGGGTCAGAATGTTTTCTAACAGGAACTAGATTTTTAGTAAAGCAATGACAGAAAAGGGTTAACTGGTTTAGTTTTATAGGAGCAAGGAGCTACAGAGCTTTCATCCTTTTTCCTCTAACACAATTGGCACATTTTGGGAGAGCCCCTTCTCCACACACTTTAGCTGCTCAGTAGATTCCTTTGTAACTTGACTTCTGAAAAAAATCAATTATTTTGGCACATAACCAGAGGAGGGTTCTGTAGAACCTTCTTTTCTTTTGATAGATCTTGGGATTATAAGTAAATATCTGAATAGGTAAGCTAAAATTATGTTAAGAACCAGTTGATTATGTTTGTAATCTGGATTTGATCTTTGGTCTATTTCTTGTGCAAACTTTTAAAATGTATAACTAGTGAGATTGTTCCTTGTCAATAACTATAATTTATCTATTACTTTTGACACTTCCGATAATTACTTAACAACTTATTGGTTTTATGCTTTTTTAAACAATCTATGCTGTTTTATTAAGAGCTTCTCAGTTATTAAATATGATCCATCACTTATAGTATACACTGTGATCTAATCATTTTTGCAGCTGTAAAAATAGATGTAGTAATGACTGAAATCCAGTAAAACTGCTTGTGAAGTAGGCAAGGAGTCTATGAGTTCAAGCCCTAGGCAAGAGAAAGAGAAAGTGAAAGAGAAAGAAAGAGAAGGAAAAGAAAAAAAGAAAAAAAAAAGGAAAGGAGAAAACTCTTTTAACCAGACATATTTATGCAACATACAGTGTATTCAGAAAGTATTCAGACCCTTTACTTTTGTCAATTTTGTTATACTGCAGCCTAATTCTACAGTTATTGAAATTCATTTTTCTCATCAATCTACTATCTTCAAACACAAATAAGGCTATAGTATATATATGAGATAAATTTTCAATCCCATCACTTTTAATATGGTGCAATCTTATGTTATTTACTTATTTACATTCCATAGGACTTTTCTCATAATAGTATGTTGATTGTTGTTGCAGAACAAAGTTTTCATGGTTATGTTTTTTCTCAATAAATTACCTACAATAGGAGTAGGAGATTAAAGCCACTTGAAATTGGCATACATAGTGATGGTAGTGATTACCACATAGTGGTAATTTCTTATTTCACAGAAAAAGTTAAAAGTCAAAGTCTATTTTCAGGATTTATCAAACCATCTCTTTATACTTATTAGATAAGTGAATCATGTGTTTATTAGGTACAGCCAACATTTCTTTTGTTCACTACATAGCCTAGCAATCCTTGCTTAGTTACCTTTAGGCATAAGTATACATTATAAACAAAACTCCTGATCTCGCCTTTCTATAAAGAAAAAGCAGTTTTGAAAACAGAAAATTTCAAAGACAAAGTATGAAATTAACTGTATGCAATATTCCCTCATCAACTATTTATTTTTCCAACTTTAGACCTGAGATGCTTTACACTCTCCCCTTTTAAATTTCTGGTTTTAGAAATACATTTGTGTTGTATTTGTGAAGGTAAATATATATCTGTGAAATTCTGTAGGAGGTTAGGGAGGACAGAACTTGAAGAGAAAAGACTCTTAAAATTTGTCAGTAGACACTTCACTACTTTTTCAATCAAACTAGTAGTTTTAGCGCTTTGTAAAAGATATCTTTTTTTTAAAAAAACATCAATCAACTTATTACTGCATAAGCATATATATGGCTAATAATACCATTTATCCATTATTAGACTCCTATTTAGATTTGCTGTATCTAATGACATTTACAATCTGTCTGCAGCAAAGATCACCCCCGTTATCTTAAATTAGTTGCAGCAGAATTAATGGTGTATGAATTCGATAGACTAATCATTTTGCCTATGATAAGGCTATTTCAATAATGTTGGAAGCATGTTCTAAACAAACATGACCTGAAGAGCTCAATTACACACATGAAGTGATACATAGGTAATATAACCCATGTTAATTAAGAGATACAAATGAGCCCCATAATATAGTTTGGTGGGTATAACAGTTCTGAGCAAAAAAGATCTGTACACCTTGTTTTTCTACTTGCAACAAAGACATGGGAATTACTGTTATATTTGTCAAATTATTTATCCCAATATAGTGGCTTGATTAGACAAATGGATTAGCCAAGTGAACCTTTTTAGATTCTCAATTTGTATAGGTTTTGTTGCAAGATTATTATATGCATTGCTTATGATAGCTTATTATTGATGGTCTTCTCTACCTTTTTTTTTTACTTCTTCATTTTATGGATTCACTCCAGAACTGAATGGTTTCACTGCAGCTTTTTCACAATATGTGAAAAATAAAAATGTGAAGCAGCCGCAAAACCCTTATGGTAAAACTATGGGTAATTTGGTAGGCAATGAGCACAAATTCCTGACTCACTCTTAAATGTTTCACTACAGAAAAATCTAATGATCTCTTGTGACAAAAGCTGTTGCATCACAGTACCTAAGAGACTTGAGCTATGAAGCTAGAAATGTACGATTCAGAGCTGTCTCCTATTTATTAGCTCAATTATGCCATTTATTTTATTTAGAAAATATAAAATCCAAGGAAAAAGTAGTAACATAATTGACTTACACTTTCAAGGCAGAAATTAATTAATTATGCAAAATAGGTTTGTTTTATCTCCAACAGAAAAATGGGACAAAGCACAGCACGAAGAAGAAGAAAAGCATAATCTTACTGAAAGGACATTTTAATTTGTAGTGAAGTAGGGAGATATAAAGGGAATGAAAATACAGAAGGAAAGAAGAAGATAGGTTAAATAGCCTTAGAATATAACTGTATAAATTTGGGTGCTTTGTTACGACCTTGAAAGGTTAGAAATCTTAAAGAATTCTTTGATGAGTTCCTTGATGAATACAAAAACAAATGCTTAAGTGAGCTTATGTTTTACTAAATCATATTGGATATGGTTTTCCTTTTAAAAAGCTCTCATCTTATGTAACCTAAATGAATACTGTTGAACCACTTCCTTCTGGTATAATATATTACTCCCCCCCAAAAAAAGATGCATATAGCTCCCACTCTGATGATGTTCCAAAGCCTTTGAGAACCTGGCTGTTCTCCCAGGCTTTATGCTAAGGTAGCTGCAGTACTTTGTGTTGTTTTGCTTTAGGATTGTTGGTTCTCCAATGGACATTTATTTCTTGAGTTGTGTGAGTTGTTTGCACTTAGGTAGCCTCTAAATTATACCCAGTATATTATACCCAAATAAAAGGTAAAGACACTTTAAAAGATGTCTCCAGTGACTAACCTGGAAACTGTACTAGAATGGAGACTTTCAAGCCACTTTCTCCAGTTTTGAAGGATTTCATTTGGCTGAAAGACTCATAAATACTTAACAGAGGCACTACATCATGTTTTTCAGCCCATGGTCCACTTGATCCGATGCTGGCTTCCAATTAGTACAGGGTTTTTTTTTCTTTTAAAGGGAGGTATTTTAAAATACAGATACCTCTGGGTAAACATCACAAGAACCGACAGGCTTTGGGTATAAATATACAACCAATTCATCAAAGCCGGAGGGACCTTATAGAGAAGGGTGCCCAAGGAAGAAGCCCCCTCGTTTTTTAGACACTTGAAAGCACCTTTTCCCCAACTGTACTTGGAAGTTCCCAGCGAAAGCAAGCAAGCAGCAGAAGAGACCAATATGGATGGATTAAAAGGGGCCTCTATTTTTAAACATGTAGTGAATTAATGTGGATCGGGAAAAAGTAAACGTTGCATCTGATGCACTGCATCATTTTAAGAGCTTAAAAGAGAGGTTTTTATTTTAAGAGCTCCATGTCAACTTTTCTTTCACCTTCACAAACATGACCCCTTGTCACTGGTTTCCAGAAGTTTCTAAGGGTTGCAGCACCCACGTCAAAAAAAAAACCCTGCAAATTAATATGCACAAGCACAGTAGAAATCATATGTTTACAAACTATCTTTCCTAACAAATTTCCAAAACAAGGATAACCCAAATTATCACATCAGATTCTAAACAGCAGTTACTTATATGTTAAAGGTCATCTTAGAAGTGTCCTTCGTTGATCATTCCACAGCTATACAATTCTAGTGTTTCATGACTCCTACTAATTCTCCTAAGTGCATCCTGCTTGGAACAACTGATTTTTCACATACCAATGTAAGCCATATTTTATTTTGAATTTAAACATATATAAACAATATAGTTCTTCCAACTGATAGGACACCTAACCAGCATCACCTAGAATGACTGAAATTAACACAAAGAATAAATAGTGAGGTTGCCTCTATTCATAATCTTTAATATATCAGAGAGCCATAGGTAGGTTTTAGGTTTATTTTCTTAAAAGGCTGTTCCCGCTGCTTGCTCTTTGCA
>JANHFT010003170.1:106531-116702 GCA_032467955.1 Pseudoxenodon macrops | reverse complement strand
AGGTTTTAGAGTTATTGTCCCTTTGCAAAGGGTTAGGGTTTAGGCTTAAGGTTTTAGAGTTATTGTCCCTTTGCAAATGGTTAGTTGTTATTCTCACATTTCAATCTATGTGCTTGTTCAGTAGAAAATATAGACAAAAGAAAAGAAAGGCAACAAATATAAGGCCCAGTGCTGTAAGAGATAGCTATGCTCCACTGTTATGCCTAATCAGAGGTCAGTTACAAATTTGATCTGTAGAAAGGAATTATCCCCAAATTTTCTTATAGCCTTAGACTAAGTGTGTTGATTTGAAACATCAATAACTGCACACGGCAAATATACTTCTGATCAATGTGTCAGAAAAAACTGGCAAAACTTGGCGTGATGAGATCCCTGCCATCAACCCATATTTTTTTAAAAAATAAAAAAAATAAAGCGCACATTTAGTTAATACTTCCGGATCTAAACTGACACTGCGGAGTGTCAAAGCGTAATGGAAACGGGGCACACACATCATGCAGGGCACGACTCCCGTTATTTTTCATTTCGGCGGAGCTGCAGCAGAATGTACGCTGGATCCTGGGAGTTGTGTTACTGCCTGGTCTCTAAAGTTACTCTCTGCTTTTTCCATTCCATCAGCCGCGCCAGCCAAGGCGCTTCCGTAGAAGTCATTTAGTTTAGTCTGTGCGTCAGAGGTGCTACAGTCGATTCCCCCCCCCTCGCTCTATGGTATGTCCTAGAGCGGAGGTTGGAATTTCCGCTTACTGGACGCGTCATATCCGGACGGTCCTGAGATGCCGGTAAGGAACGATTGTCCCGGGAAAAGGCGAGAGTTTCGGCTGCCTCCCTCGCGTCTTTCCCGGCACGGAGAGAAAGGACGAGAGAAAACAGCCTCAGGGGGAACGTTCTCACGGCAGCGCTCCCGTCCCCTTCCTTTTTCTTTTGGGGAATCCAGTCTTGGGAGAAGCCGCTCTTCCTTCGCTGCTCTTCGTGTTGTGGTAGAGGCCCCGCCGGCCTTGGCCTCGCCGTAAGAGACCAGACCCGACGAAGGTCACTCTCACTCTCGCCTCCCAGCCCTCGCCGAGTTTATCTTGACCGTACGTACGGGTGGATTTGGCTCCTTTTGTGGACCGGCTGCCGAATTCTCAAGCTGGCCTAGTAACTGACCAAATGCCGCCAGCGATTTGCTGGGGATTGAGTGTGGCGCGTCCCGTTTTGGCAATTCCTAAACTCTGCGCCTTTGTAGGAATCGCCTAAAACTGTCCAGACAAAAAAAAAAAAAGATCTGGGGCGTAACCTGCTCTGAGATCCCCGAGGATAGTGGCGACCTATATAATTTAGCCGGGATATGCAATTGTTTTGTATAAAGAAAAGGTCAGACTGATTTCCCAAAGGAGTTTTTATGTTCTGTCAGTGGTTGGAGACCCATGAAACAAACATAAGGCCATTAATACAAAGGCCGCAGATAAGTAAGCTTAAAACAAAAACCTCATTTCAGTTGTGGATAAGGATTAAGGATACAGGCAGGGGGGGGGGAGAAAAAAAAGAACTGAATGTGTGGTTTGTAGTAGATCATCAAAGATGTCATACTTCAGATTTAAAATAACGAAACTGTACTCCTCCCTTTTCAAACTCCCTCTCCCAATTACGTTGCTGAAATGAATAAACCTTGTACAATCAGGATTGGAAGGATTGAATAGTGCTGGCATCTGAAATCTCAACATTATTTAACTCCAAATATGATTTTTTAAAATTAATTTTAGATCACAGAGTTTTAGTATTTAATAAAAGTATGTCCCGTACCCATTAAATCTGCCCAGGATTCTTTTAATAATTTTCTGCTTCATGAAAATAAATTGCTGGTTATATTTGCTACTATTAGCAATCAAACTCAGTCCTTTGTTCTCTTATCCAGTTATCTAGTTACAATTTTATTTTATAGACACAGTTTTAATGTCAGATCTGTAGATGTTGTATGGTAGTGTAATGAATTGTAATATAGTGAAGGGGGGGGGGGAGAACAGTAGATAAAGTGTGATCATTACCATGGCACTTATAAGTGGCATTTTGTTGAGGGCTTCTTAAGCCTAGCAATATTCTTTATTAGCAGTGACATGCAGAGAACCTAACTGAAGATGGTTGGTAGTCCTTGAATTATTTCAGCATAGTTATAAATATAGAAAACCTTAATGCCATACTGACAAGGCTTCTAACTATAAATTGGAAACAAGGGAGAATGAACTTACTTTTGTATCTTAAAAGCTGTTTTTTAATGTTTGGTTTCCAGGTTTTAGTTTTCAGAATAACCACTAATCCCTTAAAATGACTATTTTGTAAATTAGATAGCAGCAAGTAAATGTATTCAAAATCCTACAGTGAGCCCTTGTGCAGAAAATATTTACCCCTGGGAGAAAAACTTTTATCTGGGTCTTCATTCTAGTTAAAAGTATGTAGTGTAGAAATAGATACAGTTTTATAATAAAATCATCAGTGCAGTTATGCAGACTATACATGTGTATGCTTTATAATTTATTATGATAATGGAGTACTATATACCTGTTGTATAATTAGTTAATTTTCCTTCTTTTTTTCAGGTTATATTGAATTACTCTCTGTTATCTTCTCTGTTAAGATGACCTTCAGTAGACTGTGAGGCTGAAATATGTGTATAAACACAGTATAAACTATTCATGTTGATCTCCTAAACGTATGCCTTACCTAGATCTACTTTGGCAGTTGGAAACTTGAATCGATGTTATCAGATGAGTTAGAGTCTAAACCAGAGGTTAGCACCAGATTTGCATTCTTGGTCATTGATATACTTTAAATGGGTTATTTTTTTTCTATAGAACTTGCCTAATGAACTGGCATTTTGGAAAATTGTTGTATTAAGAGTTTTAGAAATTATTAACAGTAAGTGCTGGGTCATGTAGAAAAGATCTTAAAAATGCATACTGTAAAACATACTGGAGATTAAAATGTTCAGTGCTGAAGGCAAGGTGTTAAAACTCTTGTATTATGAATTCTTCCTTAATATGTCTGAGGATAATATTTGGACAGGTTGTACTGAGAATTGAGTTCTTAGTTTTTACAATTACTGCTAGGGGATTTTATAAGGAATAAAATGTCTCTTATAAGAAATAAAAGTAGAAAGTTAAGTTAAGGCAGGACTTGAATTGTGTTCTGTAGGGTTTCTTCCCAAACAACACTAGTAAACAACGCAGTGGTTCAACTTTGTATGTTTTGTCCAATTACATATAGTCAGTATATAGATTAACATATTATATTTGCAGAAAAATCCTATGCTCCAATACTCCCTTTTATAAAATTGCTAGTTGGTATGAATGTCTATGGCATCATCCCTTCCATGCCAAATATCAGATTAAGGGTTGGTTTCTATTGTTGTGATTGAGATTAGACTAATTCAGACGCTGATATTTACTTTCTGTTGTGCTGCAAGTAAATCTGTGTGCTCTAGAGGAACTATTGCTATAACTGTTAGCACTACTGAATTTGATTCAGTATATAGTTGGTTCTATATTTCTATAACCTGCACTGCAAGTAGAGAAAAGCCTTCCTTCTTGCTAAAGTTAGTGGGCTCTCAGTAGCTGATACTTGTTTTTTTTTTAATGATATACTGCTTAAGCACATCACGTGTAATTTGGGCTGCATTATGACACCAATCCCACAAAAACTATTGGGTAAGTCATGTAGATTGCATTGTGTACTGCAGCTGTTCATTAAAATTCAAGAGTGGTTCTTACACAATAAAAAGGTAATATTGGTAGTAAATACCGGTATAGCCAGAGAACTAGACTTGCAATATCTGCTGCTGTTATCATGCATTGTTTAGCAAAACAGTAAAATGTCAGAATTTTAATAGTTAATACTTGCATTTGTAGAATGTTCATATTTTTATTATTGGTTCATCTTTGAGTGATTAAATGTTATATTATATTTTTGTAAAGTAATTATGCAGGTATATTTGATAAAGTATTCCTGTTTTACTATCTTTTGCAATTAACATTGATGAATAAGAGACATAGTATTATATAAAAACATGTTATTACCTTATTTATTTCAGCCTTAACATCTTTGTTTTGTATTGTTTTTTCAGTTGCTGGTTCAGTTTGTTCAGAACACATCTATCCCACTAGGACAGGGGCTTGTGGAATCAGAACCTAAAAATATTACCTGTCTATCTCTTCTTCCCGTTACAGAATCCCCACAATGCAACAGGTTGATATTGCCAGGTAAAAGATGAAATCTGACAAATTATAAAAATATTTTGCATTGTATTGTGTATAATATCCACCTTTGGAGGGTACTGTAGTTTTGAAGAAATCTATTGTGACTAGAATGTTTTGTTGGAAAACATTTTTATAATATGCTGTATAAGTGGAAATGCAGTTTCCTTGAATGGTAATATCTGCAAGAAGCTGTTGGAGATATCCTCTGATGGTTTGAGGTCCAGTATGTCAATCATACGTTACTTTCCATCACAAGTCCAGGTTCTGCTGAGGATGCCACTGAAATCCTGCCTCTGCACCTGGAGGCTGTGAGTGTCTGGATGAGAGAGAATAGGTTGAAATTTGTGTAGCAAAATGGAGATGTTGTTTGCACATTGGGTTTTCTTGGTGATTATTGATCACTGGTCCATGACTTAGGGATCCTCCTGGACTTGTGGCAATTGCTATAGCAGCAGGTGGAGGGGGGGCTGTAGGGTGGAGGAGGGGGCTGTAGGTTTAGGGTTAGTCCAGCTTTGAATGATGCATCTGTCCTGGATTTCCTTGGATAAGAGGACCTTGTGACTGTAACTGAAGCCTTTATTATCTTATGTCTAGACTACTGCAATAGCACTGACTTTAAGAATCATAGGAAGCTTCGGTTAAAACAGTATTGTCAGTATTACCCACAGACAGCTGTATTGCAAGCCCTATGTTGGTGGCCATAACTCTTAGTGCAATTTAAAATGGTGATATTAACCTTTGAAGGCCTTTATGGCTTGATGCCAGGAGTGCATTGCTTTTCAGGATCTGACTCAACCATTATAATTTTGTTAGAGGAAAAGTAGAAAGGGAGGCCGATGCTCAAAACATTTCTTGCTGCTGCTAGCAGCAGCCCTTATAATATTATCATGCATGAAGTTAGATCTCCCCTCTGTTGGCCATGTTTCAAAAATGTTGGGGACCAAATTCTTCTGGAGGTAATTAGTTCATGATGTGTTTTCATATTGGTATTATATGTTTTATAGTTTTTAATGACTTGTATCTCAGTATTTTTGCTTTATTGTATATAAGCCTCAGAGAGTATGTTGAAATGTAGAAATTAAATAAATAAGATGCATATGTCATAAGAGAAAATTCTGACGTATTTACCATCATTAATAGTGTGTGTGATCCCAAGGACATTGGCTTTAACATTGATTTTATAATAAATGTACTGACGTCTCTAAGTTAGATGCTTTTTAAACTTGCAGATGATTCCCCAAGCCATATTCACTCTTCCAAGCATGCTTCTTCTTCGGCTGTTCTGCGAAGTCTCCAAGTAAATGTTGGCCCTGATGGTGAGGAGACAAGGGCACAAACAGTACAGAAACCACCTGACCTTCTTCCAAGTCCTGATACTTCAACCTTATTGCAAGATCTTCAGCCTGGTGATAACACTTCCTTTATTCTCCTCAATTTAACACGGACAGGTAATTATCATGTAGGTAGATCAGTTTCTACTATTAAGAAACAAGTTATAATATTTGAGATTCACTGCTTTGAAAAGTATGGTGAAATTTTTCACTTAAAGCACTGTGGAGCAGTATATGTCTAAATGCTAACAAGTAGTTTGGCTTATCTTGCTTATTACTTAAGATAACTTCTTCTCTAGGCCTAGGGTCTTCTTCAGAACACCTAGTATTTGTCCAGGATGGAGCAGTTGATTCTGGGAACAATTTTTTTGCGAATAATAGTACAGACAGCAGCACCCCATGGTTTTTACGTGTACAAGAACTGGCCCATGATAGTTTGATTGCTGCCACCCGAGCACAGCTCGCTAAGAATGCCAAAGCAAGCAATAATGGTAAGTTGTTATTTTTATTACTTCCTTTGCAAAGGTACAAATTAAAGCAGTTCAAGTTACTTTCCGTAGAACGTGGGTTGCATCACGCGCAGGCCACACCCATCCCAGCTCCACGAAGGAGAAAAAGGTCCTGAAACGTCACATGATGGCAACGTGATGCCTTGAGTTTGATACCCGTGCCGTAGAACAGTTACTCATGCTTTTTTAAAATTAATATTTCTTTCTAACACTGCTTCTGAAAATAACTTTTATAGCAAATGTTACATTTCTTTAAAAAAAATGGAATGTTATTAACTAGAAATATAGAGAAAAGCAGTAATGAACAGACTTGGTGTTAAAAATATATATATATAATTTTACTAGCTTGTGTCACTCAATATTTTTTATTTGTAGACGTTGTTGTCTAATTGTAGGATTTTTCTTTCCAGGAGAAAATGTTCATGTTTGTTCAGGAGAATCACAGCCGAAGGAATCCAGCCCCATTCCTCACCTACCCCGGGTAGAAAAAAAATTGCAGTGCACTGTTGAAGGCTGCGATAGAACATTTGTATGGCCAACTCACTTCAAATATCATCTAAAAACCCACAGGTATATTATAGATTTAAATTTGGGGAGAGTTGGTCAAAGCAAGAGAGCTAATCTCTATTTTGTAAGCTCATTCAGATAGTTTTTTAAATATTAGCTTAGGTTTGAAAGAACTGGCAGCTGCTTTGATTTGTAATTCATTGGGCTGAATAAGACTAGTATTGCTTTTATTATATGTATGCCCAAAAGGAAACATATCAGCCAAAGAAGTGGAAAGACAGGCAATTGGTAAAAGAATATGCCCTTTATGATAGTAAAACCGAATACATTTCAAGGGATTCTGATCCCCTTCCTCAAAGGATTAGAAAAGCAATTGAAATAACATTGTCAATAGGAAGAAGTCATTTAACATCTTCAGTGATTAGCAATTTCTGAGGGCATCTAGATTTCTTTCCATTTTCTATAATTTAACATGTAATGTTTCTCTACGTGGAAATTTCTTTGGTTTTACTATTTCAGCTTTCTGCTTTTTATTACATATCAGGTGTTTTTTGTTTTTTAAACTGCCATTATTTTTATAGTTGATTGGGTTTTTAAAAATATTCCCTTTATATTTGTTTTGTGATTTGTCCAGTTTTGGTACCTTGTGTACATTATTTTTGTCTAGTTAAAAGCCTAATCTACATATATAGCCTGTGATGATCTTTCATTAAGAAATTATGTGTTTTACTCACTTCATTGACCTTCTTATTTATTTATTTGTTTCATTTTTTAAAATATTACCCTGCCTTTCTTTTGAGGTTCATATATTTGTGTTTGTCCTGTATGTATTAATCTATGTTTTATGTGCGCTTTACAGTTGTAACTTATTTCATATGTTATGTATACATTACTTAATTGTTTTTTAATCTCGAGATATTCCCTCAAAAAGTGTTAGGAGTTTTAGTATAATAAAATACTATTTTCTTCTGACACAATTTCTTTACTTTCCATTAACTTTGACTATGTTTAGCTTAAACTTTTTGATAAAAATGTGAGCTCATGATATTTTAAACAAAAATGTCTTTAATATTGGTTGGTTTTTAAAAAATATTAACTAGTGAGAGTAATACTGTTTTCCAGGAATGATCGCTCCTACACATGTCCAGCAAAAGATTGTGGTAAAAGCTTTTATGTCTTACAAAGATTGAAGGTGCACATGAGAACACATAATGGCGAGAAACCATTTATTTGCTCTGAACTAGGCTGTGGAAAGCAATTTACAACAGCTGGGAATCTGAAGAATCATCTGCGAATTCACACTGGTGTGTTTTTTCAATCTATTTTGGAAAAATATTCTTCCTTCATGAATATGTTTATGACCACCTTTCATGAGGTGCTATAAAAGTTTGGATATATATTCTCATCAGTAAACATGGCTCTTTTCAGTCCCACAGAAAGTTTAAGCAGGTTTAAAAATAGATTCACAGAAAAAAGCTAATAATCAAATTGCAAGATGATCCTGGCAACAGTGGGCTTTGTGACGAATATCTTTAGATGAAATATACTATAGTGGAGGAAACTGCTGGAGAAGGTGGTTTGAAACATAGAAGGAAAACAGAAGTATTTTGTGGGCAGATATAGATTCACTGGCAAGATTCAAAAGGCTTATTTCTGGTTGTAAACTACCTATGGTATGAAACAAAATATCCCAATGCAAGAGAGAGAATACATTACTGGTAATTTGTGTGAGAAATAATGTAGATAAGAAAAGATCAGAATGTTTGCAATGATAAACTGATATGTGAGGGGAGAGTGAATTAATCAGGAAAGGAATTACTGTGAAAATTATACTTATTTTAAAAACAATTCTAGGAATTATTTATTGAAAGATATGCGCTACATTGCATGATTTTGAAAATAAGGATAATGTCATAACATATCTTCCTGTGAATGTCAAATGTTCATTTTGTGCAGGCATTCTGAATTGAGTACATGAGTGATTATGGGATTCCATTTAAGAATATACCAAGAACTAAAAATTGAACATTGTGTATAATGTAGAGATCTGAGTAACAGAAGTACCACAGATGATATAAATACTGTACTATCAAAATCCATGCAAATAAATTACTGTTTTCCGTTTACATGGTCTTTTAAAAAATAAAGCAAATAACCTAATTATAATTTGATGTAATTCAGGGGAAAAGCCTTTTTTATGTGAGGCCCAGGGCTGTGGTCGTTCCTTTGCTGAATATTCCAGCCTTCGGAAACACCTAGTTGTCCATTCAGGTAAGGACATTTTATTTCTTCAGATGAAATTCACAGAGCAGAGAGTATTTATTGGAGATAGCTGTATAGTTTCTAGGTCCTATTCCAAGGTTTCTCCATTTTCTTTTTAATTTTCCTAGCCTATTCATGTTATATCCCCCTCAGTCTTCAAGCATGTAAAGTCTCATCTAGTCCAGACCCACATTTGATAGATTAAAGATTACAGATCATACAGATTTACAACTCCAAATTAGGAACATTTTCTTGCGAAACAATGGTTTGAACTTGGCAGCCTTTGTAGAGGTAATATTTTATATTCTGAATTTTACTGATATCAATCTGTTTGACCCATAATAAATATTTAACTTTCTGTTTTACGTGTTTTTCTACCTTGTTTCAGGACTAAAGCCACATCAATGTCAAATTTGTGGGAAGACATTTTCTCAGAGTGGTAGTAGAAATGTACACATGAAGAAACATCATTCGAGGGTTGAAACAATTAGCAATAGGCAACACGAGCAAACAGGTAAGGACTAAAATAGAAAAACCTCACATGAATTCCCCAAATATTGGTAAGAGATTGGATCCATAGAAATACCAGGATTAATGGATTGGTGACAGTTAACCCCCTTGAGCATTTGGCCAGGAAGTTAGGTGAGCTTTGTGGCTTTATGTTTTGGTGCTTACTGCTTTAACCAGGGCATTATGGGTTTATATTCTATAGTGGTTTTAATTTTTTATGCCATCCAGAGTCACTGTTGTGAGATAAGTGGCTCTATAAATAGTATCATTAATTAATTAAAGTGGCAGGATAGAGTTCAAAAGCAGTGCAAGTTTATTCCATGCAACTTATTCACAAGAATCTGATCTATAATAGTTAAAGCAAATTTGTGCCAGATAAAAGTCAAGGGACTTCAAGTGTGGGTCTGGACTTAGGTCTCTTCCAGGGGCGTAGGGACTCCAGACTGATGATATGTTTGACCTCACCTTTTGATTCAGCCTGGTCATTTCCTACAGTAAATAAATTAGCGCTGAACTAGGCAGGAAGTTGTAGTGTAATTGCCCCTTTAGTACTTAATCCTAGCCCAAAGTCTTTAGAGACATTTCTAGTTGATTAATATTGCCTCCTGAGTAAAGTAAACAGAGAGGTTTTATCTATCAGTTACAACTGCAGGTAACCCTCGACTTATGACCACAGTTGAGCTCAGAATTATGGTTGTAACTCATGGCGGTTGGTAAACTACCGTGTTTCCCTGAAAATAAGACAGGGTCTTATTTTCTTTTGACCCCCAAAATAAGTGTTTGGCCTTATTTTTGGTGAGGTCTTATTATTTTTGAGGTGCAG